>ML677360.1:28146222-28160181 GCA_007922305.1 Dermatemys mawii
CACGAAAGCTTATGCTCTACTACTTTAGTTAGTCTTTAAGGTGCCACAGGACTCTCTCTTTGGTTACTAGTGTCCACAGAGCAACCTTTAACCAACCCCAAAGTCTCCAGGTGCTAAGCTACTGCTTCTGAGGAATAGTCTTGTGTAAAGCTATAAATAATAGTGTAAATGGGCTTAATGTGTATCGATTTAAAGCAGAAGTCTATAGGATCGATAATTTAATGTAGATATGGAAAATGATCCAGTTCATAGAAGGAAAGGACTCTAACTTTTGCCAAGAGTTGCTGTTAATAACCCTCACCTAATAAGCAAGTACAATCACCACGTGCTGTATAAACTCGCCTACAACCAGACTTGTTGGTTTTTTTCTTTTTGATAGTTGAGTTCTAAAATAAAAATCATATAGTCATTTAATACAGTGGGTAAGGTTGTGCTTAGGGAACTCCATGTTCAAAATGTGGTGAGTGGCTTTGTTGATCCTTGTTGACTCCTAGTAAGGAAGTGGAGCTATGCATAAGGTGAAGTAGACAAGGCTGTCACTGTTGCTGATTTCTGCCGTCGTGACAAGGGAAAAACTACTTGTGACTGTTCTCTGCCTTGTTCTGTGTGTAGATGATTGTCCCCTCATTCTTCATGCAGATACAAGTTCAAAGCTCAGGAGCTTAACCCAAGGATCATAGAGGGTGGGCCAATCCTGCCCAAGAAACCGCCTGTGAAAGAGCCCACACAGCCTATTGGATTTGACTTGGAAATTGAAAAAAGGATTCAAGAGCGAGAGAGCAAGAAGCAACAGGAGGAGGAGGAGCATTTTGAATTCCATTCCAGGCCATGTCCAGCTAAAATCTTGGAGGATGTTGTGGTAAGAACTCTTGCAACACAAGCTCCACTCAAGAAACGAGAACATCTGAAGCAGCAGTAAGCTTCCATTTCAGAGCATGCTTCCCTATTTCTCTATGGTGCTGTACTGCAGTTAGTGTCTACCAAAAAGCTCTGACTATCACTTCACATTGGGGAAGAGCTACAGTGGGTTAATTTATGGCAGGGTGCTCCTGTGAAGAATTGCTTAGTCAGGGCTAAATTCTCACTTGAAGTATCTCCTCCTGACAGGGCGTTCCAGAGAAGAAGCCCCTTCCTGTTACAGTTCCTAAATCCCCAGCCTTTGCGCTGAAGAACAGAGTCCGAATGCTTACTAGAGAGGAAGAAAAGGTGAGTAATTTGGAATTGTTTCTGGGCTCCATAGCATGTGGCAGCTGGGACCTTACCCTTCCCATAGCCAACCAATGGCGACTTCACAAGTAGTAGTGGGTATTCTGGTTAAGCACTTCTTGCCTTCAAACTTGGGGGAAATGACTCAATGGAGAGACCTCCCATTACCCCTCTTTCCCATGGCCATTACCTTCCAAAGGGAATTGCTTTATCTGTCCTGCAGAGAAATCAAATCCTCTTAAGAAAATACATTTAACTGAGCAGACCTTTTATTTTAAGGGACATTGTTTGGGCTTAGAGGTATTGAATGTATGCCCCTTGCTGCTGCCCCTAACTTTTGTCTTCCCAGGGAAAATGACATGGCTTATAGCTTTCCTGACTGAGGGCTCTGGCCCTGATGCTAATCTGCTGGGGAGGGAAGTGGGTGTTCAAGATTTTGTATTTTTTTTCTCTATAGTTATTCTAGGTGCAAGGGCAGCTTCTTCATAAGCAGGATGCAGGCCTTTCTGGCTTAAACACCTTGGTGCTACCATGGTCCACCTGGGGAGACCCAGGGCCTTTGAGGGTGGGTGGAGAAACTACAATCCAACCTTAGTGAGTAGTAGAACTTAGTAATGCTATGAACAATGCAAAATCTTGCTTGTTCCCCAAGAAGCCTCAAGACTGATACCTGCGTTATTATTCCTGTAGCAGTCTGTTACGCTGTACTGTGCCTGTTAGTAGGAGAGGACAATGTACTGGTCTTAAGCCCTTCATTTTTAGCAACACTAGGGATCTCTCATCACCAAAAGTCCTAAATTTGCCATCAAGGAACAGCACTGGTCAGGGGATCAGTGTATCTTTTGTGTATCTCAGCCTATCTCCTAATGCTGATCTCTCTTTAGGGAGAGGAGGTGGTCCCAGTGATCAAAGCTAACCCCATGCCACACTATGGAGTGCCCTTCAAACCTAAAGCCCCCGAGCAGAAGCATGTGGAAGTGTGCCCCTTCTCTTTTGACTCTCGTGACCGAGAGAGGTGGATGCAAAAGGAGAAAAAAATAGAAGAGCTGCAGAAAGAGGAGGTGCGTGCTGGGAAATGTCTTGGATTACCCTGTCTTCTCCCCCCTGCCTTCCCTCCCCCAACAAAAATCCTGTTTTTGCTACTAGCAGAAATGCTTGTGGGGTTTCATGTTCAAACAAAACTGCTAATGTAGACTGATCAGATGTACAGCTTTTTGGAAACCTATTTTGCAAGGTCTCGAGTGCTACAAAATCAAGCGTGGGGGGAGGTTTCAGTTCCCCTGATAAGAGTAAAAGGCTCTCTAGGGAATATCTTCCCAGGTGAAAATGCACCAACTGTCCATCTCAGTGTCCCATTATTTTCCTCCAAGGATTTAAGAATTCCTGTTTTCTTCTCCCTCTGTTCTTGTTGGCCTAACATTCAGAGGAAGCATGGAACTGCCATTCTGGATCAATGCATTGGGCTATGTGGTCCAGGAGCCAGTAACAGATCCTTTTGAAGAAGGTGCAAGAAATCCTTCAAAAGGCAGTTCTGGAAAGGCAGGCCTGCAAAGCAAGCTTCTTCCTAACCCACATGAGTCTGATTTATTTCCTGAAGCAGGAAGACTTTATTCCTTCTTAAATCATTGGTTATCTTTTTAATCACTAATACTGCCTTGCTAGATAACCTAATCCATGTAAATGTTCATTCCTAGTGAGTCAGCTGAATTTCTTAGGGTTTTTAAAAGTGTCTAAGGGATTTAGGAGCCCAAATTTCATTTGAAATTAAATAGGCGTTGGAAACTTAACTCCCTTAGTTTCCTTTGAAAACCCTACCCTTGCCATCTCTTGTGCCAGTAAGCTCCAGAGGATGGGGAGTACAATGTTTCCCTTAATCGGTTTCAAATTTGCCACCTGAAATGTAAGGGTGATCTTAATCCAAGCAGCACATCTCTTACCATTATTCAGGTTTGAATTTTTCTTGTAGGTACCAAAGTTCAAAGCACTACCCCTGCCTCAGTTTGATCACATCAACTTGCCACCAAAAAAAGTAAAGAACGCAACACAACCAGAACCCTTCCATCTGCAGACAGATGAACGGGGAGCTACCAAGTTGCAGAATTGGCAGCAACAGGTAGGACGAATGGGACAGCAATTCTGTGGCACTTTGGGCCACAGCAACTCTTCAGAGCTGGGTCTGAGGAGTCTGGCTTCTATATCAGGCACCAATTAAGCAGAAATGGGACTTGTTGGCGTCTAAAATCCATTAATTCATCACTGTGGAATATTGTCAATGGTTCATGCAGTGAATTATGCTGCTTTGGGTTCAAGTCTCATCAGACCTTTGGTACTGTGAAAAGCACCCCTTAACTGCTGTTGCTTGCTTTTTTCCCAGGGCAGCTGTGCACAGCTGGAGCTCTCCTGTAGACTGATGTTGGAATTTCAAGTGCTGCAATAAAACTAACCATTAGCTTCTGAAGCTGCTCTCCAGGCAGCTCACTGTAAAAATACCAAGCAGACAAGAGCTGCTTGGCTGTGTTTCTTTGGGGTTTAAATTCTCTCCATTTTCAATGACTGAATTGTCTGAAGTCTAAACTTTGTTCTCTGTGCAGCAGTGAGTGGGGTGCATTTCAGTTACTCAGGTCTTGACAGGACTCTTCTTCCCCTGCAGATCAAAGAAGACCTGAAACGGCAGAAGGAGGCAGCATGTTTCAAAGCTAATCCAAACACCGTTGTGCACCAGGAGCCTTTTGTGCCAAAGAAGGACAGCAAGCCATTATCAGGTGGAGTTATATGCATTCCTTGCACTGGCTTCCTGGCAGTCCAGGGCTGACACTCAAGTACTGTTGAATTTCATTGGGAAAACTGCAGATGCCTTTTTAGTATCTATATAGCTAGTGGTGCTTGTGCAATACTTAATCAACAAATTCTCTAACAGCCTGAGTCTCTAGGGAAAGGGCAGATATGGGGGTTTCCTCTTCACTGCCCCATCTTCTGTTCTAACATGGCAGCTGCATTAACAGCTTTGCAGTTGGCAGATAATGGTTACTAACTTGGGATAAAGTACAGCACATGCAAGGAGCTCCCTGTAGAGACAGCTGACAGTTCTGTAGCAGCTGCCAGTCTCTCTACAAAGAGGGGCAAAGCTTGATTTGTGGGAACTGGGAGCTTTTGTCTCTTTCCTATCTTACAACAACCTTCTCCTTAAAAGCTTGTTTATAAAGAACTCTTCTAAGAAGTGCCCTAGATCGGGGTTCCCAAACTGTGGTGTGCATACTCCGGGGCGTGCGGGTGGGGGAGGTTACACAGGAGAAATTGTGTAATGGTGGATTTTATTTATTGATTGCATTTTCATACTAGGCAACTCAGCCAAAGCTTTAATCTCTATGGGAATTTGTTATATAAAATACAGTAGTTAATTTACTTCAGATGTGCCAATGAAAACAGATGCTGACACACAGAGACCGTCACCTCCAGTCACCATAAAGTGTGCTTAAGTTGCCTAGCAACTGTCCAATCTAGCTGAGCTCAGAACTTAGTCAGGGGTGTGGTAGCTTTTTTGTTTGGTTTTGGTTGTGTCTGTACTATATTGAACTGTACTATAACTATATGGACAGATGACTAAAGACAGGTGTGGTAAGAGGAACGCACACAGTATCAGTGATGAGAAAGGTAAGGATGCATTGGCAGCTGGTCGCTCTGGAAGGAGGTACGCAACATGAAAAGTTTGGGAACCTCTGCTCTAGACTGACCAGCACCTACATTCATTGGCTCATTATTTGAGAACGGACACTCTATCAGAGCATCCCAGATGCATAAAGCTCTTCCTTCTCCCAAAATCCTAACAGCTTCCACTAATACAGTTGAAGCATGGACCTGTAGAGGAGGAGACTTCTGCTTAACCCGAACATGGCTATGCTTTGGGTGACTGTTGTGCCAATGTTGTTCCCTCTTTCTAAACTTAGAGAACCTTTCTGGTTCCATAGTTCCTGAAAGCTTTGAGCTGGCGACAGAAAAGAGAGCAAAAGAGCGTCAAGAGTTCGAAAAGCGACTAGCTGAGCTGGAAATTGAAAAAGAGAAGCTTCATGAAGCAGCCAGACAGTTGGAGGCTGAGCAGGAGAAAGAAGAACTCTCCAGGCTGAGACAAGAACTGGTAAATGAGCGGGCTATTCCTGGTCAGGGACTAGAACACAGTCTGACTGGGCTTATTAATTTGTCTGTCTTGGACATGCAGCAGCCAAGTGCAGTCCTGAGTCTACTGCTGTAGTGAACTGCCACGGCCCCTGTCTCCTAAACTGGTCTAAAAACCAGTCCCTCAGGGAGTATTATTGATACTTGTGCCAGGTTGCTTTCTTAACCTGGCACATAAGCACTTCAGGCCCCTAAGGCCACATGTACACAGCTTGAACTGAACAGCAAAAGGGCCAAAGCAGGCTCCTACAAAAGCACATCATGTTGCTTAGGGTGGGGATTCTCACCCTTTTTCTTTAAGGCCTCCCCCATGCTATAAAAACACCACAGCCCTCCTGTGCTACTGCATATAAAAGCCAAGGCCGGCGTTAGGGGCTAGCAAATAGGGCAACTGCCTGGGGTCCCATGCCACAAGGGGTCTCCACAAAGCTATATTGTTCAGGCTTCAGCCTCAGCCCCAGATGGTGGGGCTTAGACACCTGGGCTTCAGCCCCATGCAGTGGGCCCCAGCAAATCTAATGCTGGTCCTGCTTGGAGACCCTCCTGAAACCTGCTCAAGGCCTCCTAGGGGGCCCCAGACTCTTGGATGAGAACTCCTGCTTGGGATGTAGTCCTCAGGCCACTGGAAGCACAATCATTACTCTTTAGTTCCTAAACACAGATCCCTGACTGCATTCTCTTGGTGGCTGCTGATCTGTACTGTGGTAGAATCTGGATGAGTGTAAAGCCATGGTAACTGACCCTTGGCTGTCCTTTTTTGTTTTTGTAGGTACACAAGGCAAACCCAGTTCGCAAGTACCGCAGTCTGGAGGTGAAGCCAAGTGACCAGCCTCTGACCGTGCCAAAGTCTCCAAACTTTTCAGACCGATTTCGGTGTTGATATGCACCAATGTGCAGATTCTGTGTAGGAGCTATCTTTTCCCAGCCTCCTGGGTGTAGAGCCAGGTTTTCTCTCTAACTTGGGACTCCTTTTAAATTAATGCCTGCCTCCATTATTTTATTTTATATTGGGTAGCTTAACAATTTCACAGAGGCAACTGGCTGAAATGTGCTGTGCCTGGATGGAGATCACCAGTCATGTGGCTTCACTCAATGTGTAGAGATATTAATCTTAAAGACTGAGCCAGGTGTTAGCAGTGTATTTAACTACTTTGCATACTTTAATAAAGTCAAAGGTGTTCTGCTGGGCTCAATTCCCCTTTTGTGGAAGATGTTCAGATGTGTCTTGGATTCGGTTGGTCCACACCATCAGGTGTTGGCCACCTCTTCAAGCTGCTGCCTTGTTTTCCAGAATCTAAGATGTATTTATTTATTTATTTTTAAAAAATCTCCAGCTGTGAGCCTCAGTATGAAGAGTGTAATTCAGTAATGCCTTAGTCTTCAGACTGAAACCATCGCTAAGGTACAAACTGCCCCATTCATTTCAGTGGGTGCTCAGTCACATGCCAAAGGACAAGACTCTTCATAACATTGATGATCAGTAAAACTATGAGAGGCTGCCTGCTCTAGCCCTGTGAGTGGGCTTGGGAGTACTTCAGAGTGCTTTGTAGGTGTATGGCCACCTCTCTTCCCCCAATCTGACTCCTCCTTCAGCTGCCTTCTCAAGGGTGTAAGGGCTTCAGGTCACTGGGCCCTGGCCTTCTCCACTTTTACGAGATGCATTTATTTCTGTAGGAGGTGTCTCCTAGGTCTTCTGTTGGCTGTGATAAGGCTGTAGTGATGTGGAGTTGAGCCATGCAAGCTTTTTCAGCAAGAGGAAACTCTCTAACCTTATCTTGGGGCAGTGGTAAGAGGGAAACAATCCTTTCTAATGATACCATCAGTGCAGAATTCACCATCCTGGGTCTTAGCTCTCTAGCAGGAGACTGAATGAAGTCTCCTAGCTTTGGGAGTGGGAGTTAGCTCTTGGGTGGGGCAGGGCAGCTCACCCATTAGGACTGTGGTAGTGGGATAAAACACGAGGCCCCATACTGTCTGTGTCTCCCTACTCCAGCAAAGCATAAATGCTGCCTTCCAAACATACTACACAATTCTTTCAACTTAGTGGAAGGCAAAGCTCTCAGAGAAGCTAATTCCATTGACAGAAAATAAATGTGCGTTGCAAACAAAAAAGCACAAGAGACTGAAAAATATGTTTTTCTGAGAGGCTAATATCCGGAGATGGCTGAAGGAAGGGAAGTCCTGCAGGATGACTTCAGAGCCAAATCCCAAGGTAAGTAACTCTCCCTTCTCTGGAGGTACCAGCAATACAGAATTCTCACTCCTGGATAGCAAAAAGCTCAAGGGATGTCAAAAGAGCACAACTTCAGCAAGCAGCAATAAGTAGCCAACAATATATATGGGAAAGGTTTTTGTCCTTTGTCTATATGTAAAATAACTAACAATAATTGGAGACCTTTTCAGAGGAGCCTAACTCCTTTGGAATTTTAGCAAGTTTTGGGTGATCATCAAGGGAGCAAAAGAGATGCTCTGGACAACTCTGAAACAGACACCTCCCTGTGCAAAGGGAGAATAAATAGAGGGCTGGAATACCAGAGGCTTGGCAGTGTCCTGCTTGGAAGTAAAGGCAAGAGTGACTCCTGTACCATAGCATCTTCAGAGATGTTAGAATTAAAAGGTAGGTATCTTCCTTCTGGTTTGCAGCCTCTTAACTTTGCTGTTGCTTTTATTTCAGTGAGAGACCAAGTCCATATTGTGATAGAGTAGCTGGGAACTACTTAGTTTTAAAACTTGGTAAGAGCCTCTTCTTTTCTGTTGCTAAAAGAGCTAGACTGCCAGCTGGCTGATAACTGAGCTGTTTTGTGTCTGTTTGTTCCTGTCCAGCCTTTCCTAAATCTGTGCATATTTAATAGCTAATGCTGTGGCGCTAACTTGGGCTGAAGTCAGACAGGAGCCTCTCTCTGGGAGAAGTCTTGATACGTCTCTTGCTGGCAGTCAATTAAATCTTGGCTATTGAATGTTCAGAGCATTTAGGACACATTTCCTCATAATTCCACCTTCCTAATAACTCTAGATCAGATCACTTGTGCAGTGCTGCCAGGCAATACTGACTCTGGGTGATCATTGCTACAATGCTTGGATTTTTTCCTTCTTTCCTCATTCCCGTAACGGTATCTGTCACAATACGTTCCTAGCTTGGCTGGGGAAATCCTTAGTGCTGATAGAAGCAGTTAAGAAGCTGTTGACTACATGGCTGGTTTTTTCTCCGCCAAGTCAGGCAGGCTATCTTAAGTTTCAGTGCAGCAGCTAGGATTCAGGTAGGGACGCTGTTCTCATTCTGAATCGATGCCATCTGCCTCACAGCCTGCTGCGACACTCAATTTAGACCAGGTATAAAGTTTCCTGAGGAGCGGATAAGGTCTGGCTGTGTGGAGTTTCTCAAGCCTAGGAAAAGAGCATAAAGGTTAAAGTGCATGGTGCTTAGAGCTGTGACGCTTGTGTAGCTAGGGAACTGGCGTGCTTGATGCCTTGCCAAGTATCCCAGGACACTCTGTTTTCCAACCAGAGCCAATGTGGATGCTGGCTCAAGTTCCCGAGTGGAAAAACACTTGTACGTTTCCTGCTCTCAAGAGCAACCTGGAGCACGGGTATAAAAAGTCAGTTTGAGGTGTGGCTTTTCGTTCTTAAACTCTAAGTGACAGCTGGCTTAAATGCTTGTGGAATCTGTCTCTAGAACAGAATCTGGCCAGTATTGCTATACTAGCTCATGAGTGCTGGGGTAGGGAGAGTCTAAACACTCTGCCCCCAAATCTGCCTTACTCCCTCTCCTCCCCCTCCAGTAACTACATTATATAAAAAGGTCTAAGTAGGGAACGGGGTTCCTCCTAACTGTGCCAAAAGCCTGGACCATCCTAAAGATAGCCCCTTTCACTCCTTACGCATGTAAACGACCTACAGACCCATGCTACCCACTGGTACTTTCTAGTGCAGTTGAAAGGCTCCATCCTGTAACACTAATCCTGCCTGCCTGCACATCTCTGACTGGTACTGAAAGATGAAAACTACAACTGCATCGTCTGTTGCTTGTACTCCTGGCTCTCAGACTGTTTGTTTACCCTGAGCCTTGTTAGACCATCTCACAATTCTGTCACTGGCTGTTAAACAGATCATCTCAAAATGGAGAGGAAGAGTTGAATGGAATGGCCTTGGACTGGTGCGTGCTAGGCCATGAACAGCAAGTACCACTGTCAGATAGTATCCTGGATTGGATGGACCTTTGGTCTGACCCAGTACGGCCATTCTTATGTTCGTTCTTCCAGTGGGGGTTTGGTGCAGGGGCGGAGCAGAAAATTGGGAATAGATGCTGCAGAATATGGCTGGAATGAGTCTTGAGGGGTAGTTTCTAAGTATCTTGGCTGCCGCTCTAAGCAGAAAGAAGAGAACTTCTAACTGCATATGGCTAAGAGGCTATAGTTGGCTTAGATGTCCCCTATAGCTATCCAGTCCCCTAAGCAAGTTTCCCTACTTGCTTGCCCAAAGCCAATAAAGTAGTGCCTCTCTCTACTTGCCTCTCCTGTGTACTGTGAGCTATGAGTGCACTGGTCTTCTGGTCAATTGACAGCATAGCTATCATTCCTAGTCTCATCAAACTTAATTCTATAGTCCATGTGTGCAATGGAATCCATTGATGAAAGCGAAGCTTCAGCCTCATGTAGAAGGTTACTCAAGGTGATAATTCAATTATACAAGTGGCAAGAGCTGTCCATTGAGGAACTTTAAATCAAGCTGCTATGCAGGAACTGATCTGACTGTCTCCTATAATTTCTGTTCTCTTCTGCAATACTCTTCCTTCTGCAGACAGAGGTGGTTAGTTTCCACTTATTTCAGTAGAAGTTAGGAACATAAATACCTTTTAAGGATGTGTGCCTTAGTCCTTAACCATGCTAGGAGAACCCTGTGCACTCTGCCTGCTTGAAAATGCAGCCAGGGATGCTGAAACAAGGAAGATGTGAACTAACTGCACAGACTGTTGTGTTAGCTTTTAAGCCTAATGATGCATCAAATGGTAGCCACTATTAATCTTGTTCCAATCACTTTGGCAGAGAAGTTCACCTAGTCTCCTTATCCACGCACCCTTGATGTTCAAGCTGAGTCATTGCCCCCTTCCTTGCCATTGCAGAACTGTACTTGCAGGCAATTCTCCAGACTCCTTTTTAAAATGACCTCACGAATGCAGGAAACGCTGTGGACCAAGGGATGTGCTGGCCACCCTTCCCACAGTCCCCATTGGCCTGGAGAGGCGAATCGCAGCCAGTGGGAGCTGCGACTGGCCAACCCTGCAGCAGGTAAACTGGCCCGGCCCAAAGGTTGCTAATTCCTGGTTTAGAATAAACCCCACCCAAATGGCTTGGCTTTAGCAGTCACTTGAGTCAAATTTGGTCTGAAATTTGTGTCCCCGCGTGGACTTAGCTCCCTTCCATCCCAGCTTTCTGCATTGAACAGGGCTGACTTTTCCTTGTCCAGTGGGCCAACGAGCTGGGCAGCAAGCTGCCTCTGCTCTCTGGCTAGAAGCAGGGTAACTGCAGCAGCCTGTTGGATACTTAGCCAAACCCATGCAGGCTTTCCTTGCCTCATCCTCTCGAGACTTTGCACTCTGCTGCAATTCCTTCTCCCCAACTACCCTAAGGCTGAGGCAGAGCGGAGGAGGACCCCAGATCTGCTGGATCCCTAACCTAAAAGGAAAGGATGGTGCACAAGTGGAGAGAGAACAATGCTCTTGTCATTCAGTACCATCTGACCCGAATCCTGGCTCATCTGTTTGTTAAATCTGACTCCCACCACAAGAATTAGGGGCCTGCTGCCTACTTCAGGAGTGACTGTGCAAATGACTGTCTTCCTCAGCAGGCTTTAACTCCTTGTTTGCTGGAGGCCGAGGGGCTGAAGCGGCCCAGGCGCCCTGAGCTGGGTTGTGATGCTTCATTCAGCCCCGGGGTGCTATTGGTATGCCTCCTTCCACTCCCCAGGAGGTAGAGCAGTGCTATAAGACCATGCATGGCTAAGCAGGAAATTGAATCCAGGTCTCTTGTTCTAGTGGACCATCCTCCCTCTTTTCCTCTGAGAACAGCCCTACAGAAGGTTGCAGTGGGGCACCGCAGACTCCTGAGGGGCGTCACTTAAGACCCAAACATCTCCAAAGGCCCATGCCCTATCCCCTGGGTTCTGGTCATTAGGTCTTTAACAATCAGGAGGAGCCCAGAGCATTGTGGGAGTGCCACGAGGGTGCTTGCTCCCTTGAAGGAGAAAGGTGCTGTCCACTTTCAATGCGTCCAGTCTTGCAGCACACCCTACCCATCTCTGGATCGCCAGTCTAGCCTGGTCCATGCTGAATATTGTGGGCTGGCTCCGGCAAGGGCGTCACCAAAGAGTTGGGTGGTAAAGATGTGATCTAAGGAGGGATTGGACTGGAGGGAGGGGAGACTGGGATAGGACAGGTATTTAACTAGATCATATTACAGCTTAAGAGTAGTGGCAACCTACACCACCTAGTACAGCTGCTACTGAATCCCCCTCTTCCTGCCCTCAGTGCTGTGTGCTACTTAACAGCTGGTACATTCCACCCCAGAAGTAGCTGCCTTCTTCCTGAGAGAAGAGGGAAGTTGAGTGCATTAGGTGAGAGGTGCTAGATGACCCTGGGTCACGAGTTGTTATTAACATGGGTTCAGAGACAGACAGTGGGCAGCAGAGTTACGTCTTGAGTCTTCAGTGCTTTTATAAGGAGGAGAGAGAGGGAGGGAGGGAGAAGCTGGGGCGTGTTAATAAGGATGACTCAAAGCTTATGAACTCCAAGCAGCAGGAAGAGGGAGACCCCGCGGAGGAAGACTGCAGCAGGCAAAGGCCAACCGATGGGGAAGCCAGAGGCAATCCCTGAGCTCTGATGCCCAGCCTCCTGTGGGAACCTCGCCAGCCTTGCAACAGCCAATGAGCAAGGTGCAATTCAAGTTAAGTGAGTAACAAGGCTTCCAGAATGGAGGACTCTGGCCTCTTGCCTTCTGAGGTACCCAAAGAGCTGCTACCCCTCCTCAGCCCCTGTCCTGATCACAGCTGCTGCACTTTCCCCTCGACTGTCTCCAGGCACTGGTGGGACTGATCCCTGACCTGGCCAGGCAGGTAAGTGAATGCTGCCCTCTGTTTTACAGGTAGGGAAACTGAGGCACGACGTGACTTGCCTGAGGTCACACAGTAAGTAAGAGCTGCCAATAGAGACTAGGGATCCTGCTTGCAGTCCAGAGCTGTAACCACTAGACCCCATTCCCCATCTGATGCACCCAGACATAGCTCTTCTTTGCTTTACTGTACAGCTAAAGGGTAAAAAGGAGAGGTCTCTGCACTCCCCTTTGTTTCAAGGCATGGAAGAAGCAGGCCTGATTTAAGAGGATATTTGGCCCAGTTTTGAGCAGGGGTTGGACTAGAAACCTCCTGAGGTCCCTTCTGACCCTGAGAGTCTATAACTCAGCCCTTTTCTTTACCCTGCGCTTGCTGTCCTGGCATTCCTGGGGCCAGGCTGGGGGGGGGGGGGGAGCAGTCAGCCTGTCTCCAGTTATTAATACTGCACAGCAAACCCAATAACCCTGGAGGCGGTGGCAGAAAAGACTGGACACAAACCTCGAAGGAAACGGTAAGTTGTCCAGCCCCGTCCATCTCCCCCCACCCCATGCTCCGTTCTCCGGGTGTGGGGCGCTGGGGGCGGGGTTAGTCTCTGGATCGGTGTTGAAAGGGCCGCTCCAGCATTTGACAAAACACGAAGGGGAACAGGGGCACAGGTGGGGCCGCTTCCCCGGGCCCCGCCAGCCTGGGGTTTAGTCTCTCCCAGCCCAGGATTATAGGGCTTGTTGGACTAGGACGGGACGTGCTTTGGGATCCCGAGTGAAGCTGGTTTCGCTCCCGCTTTGCTGGGAGCACTGGGCGCGGGGTTCGCTGCACGGTTCCCGGGGCTCTTGCCACGTGTCTGCGCCTGCCCCCGCGCGCCTTGGCTCGGGCTGCGAAGGAGCCGGGCCCGGGAGGGGTAGTGACGGCAGCGGGGGGCTCCCTGTCCCGGTGCGGGTCGCGGAAGCACCGCGCCGGCCGTGCCAGGGGACGGTTCGAGTCCAGGGGGAGACTGAAGTACCCCCCCCCCTCGCCATTTCCTGCGTGCGCCCGGCCTAAGGGCATTTCGGGGTGGGGGGGTCCGCACTGAGCCGTCCCCTCCCCCTTCAGGGAAGGGTCGTTTTCGGGGGGGGGGGGTCTGGCACCTGTTCTCTGTTTGTTTGGAGGCCGGGGGCGGGGAGCGTCTCTTGAACGCGCTCCAGCCGCGACAGGTGGCTGAGAGGCGGGGCGGGCTCGCAGGGCGCACGGGACACTTCTCTGCCCGCACTAATCCGGCCCCGGCCCGCGGACTATAGAAGGGGGCGGCCCGGTCCCCGCCGGAGCACAGCGCGGAGGCGGCTCTGACCGCCCGCGGCACCGGGGCCGCCGCAGGTAAGCGGGGCCCCCCACCGGGGGCAGCAAGGGCGGGCGCGCTGCAGCCGAGGCCCCGGGGCTGGTCCTGCTGGCTGGAGCAAGGGACGTGCGGCCCGGCTCGACGGGGGGTCGGGATTCCTGTGCCCC
>ML677360.1:28162324-28175493 GCA_007922305.1 Dermatemys mawii
CTTCAGACGAGACCCCTGCGGAGCCCCCCAGCTCAGTGGGGCTACCCTGTCTGGCTTCAGACGAGACCCCTGTGGAGCCCCCCAGTTCACTGGGGCTACCCTGTCCGGCTTCAGACAAGACCCCTGTAGAGTCCAGCTCAGTGGAGCAGCCTCCTCCAGCCTTGGACAGCCCCGGAAATGCGGGGGAAACAGGCCCTGTGGCTGGGGAACAGCCAGCGTCACCAGAGGAGGAAGAAGTGGAGCCTCCGCACAGCCCCTACCTAACGCCGGACTTCGGGAAAGAGGACCCTTTCCAGATCCTGGGTAAGGCTGGGCCATCCCTTAGGCATGTAGGGTAGGCCCCATCCCGGCAGAGTCCCTGATTCGCTGCCCACCAATGGTGCTCCAGCTACCGCTTCCCTGTCCCCGAGCCAGGATCCTGCTGCTGGGTTTGGGAAGCCTTGCGCCCGCTCTGCCTCTGGCATGTTCTTGCTGCTCTGCTTTGGCACATAGTGCGAGCCCCAGAGAGAGCCTCTCCCTGTGATACCTAAGAGCAGGGCAGGTGTCCCAAGAGCTCCCTGGGATGTGTCACTCAGATCTTTGCACCATCTGCATTGCCTGCCTAGGACGGCGTGTCCTGGAGCTGGGCAGATTGGCAGTGTAGGCGGTTCAGAGGGAGGGCAGGAGCTGTGTGCAGAGGGGAATGCAGGGTTGGACCGTGGGGATTGGGGGGCCGGGAGCAGGGGGCTAGCTCCCCGGAACTGACGCCTGGGTGGCACAGCCTGGAAATGCCCCGGGGGCTGGGCTGCGGGCCCAGGATCAGCAGAGCGGGAGAGACAGTGCAGGGTGGAAGTGTGGGGTGTGCATAGGGCCGGGGGAACGCAGACTGTGTGGCTTGAGCGGAGCGTGGCAGTCAGCGCAGAATCGGGGGTCGATGGCTGCAGATGGGGCCGTGAGGGGGTCATCAAGGAGACGAGGAGGGTTCAAAGGGGTCTAACAGGACTAGGGAACGAAACCGGAGCTGCTGCTGGGCTCGATAGCCTCGTGATTTATTGTCAGGCTCCTGGGTGGTCTGCGGCGTCCTCCCCTATTTATAAAGAAGGGGCCACGTGCTGGACTCAGCCGCGAAGTGACGGGAGTGGGAGGCGAGGAGGTGCTGGCTGCCAGCAGTACCAGGCTTTGCCACTAGGTGCCAGCCTCACCCCATGAGCGGCTGAAGCTCTGTTAGGTGGGGGGTGGGGGGGGGCTCCTTTCTGAGGATCTCCCCAGCCCCACAGCCTCGGCTGAGAAAGATGGAAGCAGCTGGGTGGTCCCATGTATCTCATCTCCGCAGATGATGTTCCTCCGCCGCCCGCTCCCTTCGCCCACCGCATCGTCTCCCTGAAGTCCGGCACCGTGACCAGCATGTTCAACATCAACACCAAGGAGATGCTGGGAGGGTAAGAGCGAGGTGCCGTGGGGCTGGGAGACGGGCCCGGGGGGCGCAGCCGGGCCCCAGCCGTGTTTTGTGGGAAATTTTGAAAATTTCGTTCCACTTAGAAATAGGGAGGAGAAGCCCCCAACCACGGACATTTCCTGCAAAATTAAGTTTCCCAAACTGTCCCTTGGACCAATTGAAATAGTTTGTTCTGATGTCATTTTTTGAACCTTAAAAAATGCTGGTAAAACAATGGGGGGGGGTTTTTTAGAAACCAAATCAAACCGCTCGGCTCAGAAAACGTCGCCGTGGGACATTTAGACGCTTTCAAAATGTTTCCTTTTTCTTTTTTGAGAAGAACCCAACTTTGTCCCTGTTGCCGTGTCTTTCCAAACCTTCCCACCTTGTCTGGCCATTTCACTGAAATGTTTCTGCCAGCGCTGCTCCTGGGGGTGGCCCTCTCTGCCCGCTTTGTGCCCACCCCCGGGAAAGGTGACATGCACGTTACTCAGGGTGAAGGTCTGGGCCAGACACAAGGGTGATAGTCAGGGAAGCTGAGCGGTGAGTGCCAAGCATGTTGTATGGGGTGCCTCCCCCCCACAGGGGCTCTCTAGTGATGCAGGAGAACCAAGTGGCACTATCCTGTTCTGCCTGGGCTGGTGCACTCTCAGCCAGGCAGCATCTCTGCACCCTCCAGGCGTGGTCCCATGGTGGAGATGATCCTGACCTGTCTGGCAGCAGCATTGCTGGCTCCCCTCAGGAGGAAGACTTGTGTTCAGTCTACCTGGTAGCTCTGCCAGCAGAAGGCACTGATGGGGCAGATGTTCTTCATTTGGTACTTGGCACCACACAGGGATAAGGTGCCCCTTGCTTAGCAGACTGGAGAGACCAGGTGTTCGGGTGAAGATTCATCCCAGCTCAGTACAGTGGGCCCAGCCTCATCTCTGCTGCACTTCTAGTACCAGTCCGTGTGCTGCCAGGACCCTGTATGCCTCTTTCATCCCGACCACAGAGGGAGAACCAGGAGTCACCAAATGAAATTAATGGGCAACAGATTTAAAAAAAAAAAAAAGGGAAGTATTTCTTCACACAACCCACAGTCAACCTGTGGAACTCCTTGCCAGAGGATGTTGTGAAGACCAAGACCATAACAAGGTTCAGAAAAGAACTAGATACATTCATGGAGGATAAGTCAGGATTATTAGCTATTAGCCAGGATGGACAGGGGTGGTGTGTCTAGCTTCTGTTTGCCAGAGGCTGGGAATGGGCGACAGGGAATGGATCACTTGATGGTTCCCTGTTCTGTTCATTCCCTCTGGGGCACCTGGCACTGGCCACGGTCGGTAGACAGGACACTGGGCTAGATGGACCCTTGGTCTGACCCAGTAGGGCCGTTCTTATGAGCTCACTGTCTAGTGCCCTGCCCTGCCGTGTGGGAGAGCTGGTCTGGATCTGTAGATCCTGCCCTGTGTTGACAAGGGCTGGGCACGCTGCAGCGTCCTCCTCCCTGGAAGGGAAGTGCTGCTTCTTGGACGAAGGAATCCATTGAACAGCCCCAAGGGGAGCCTTGACCAGGGCTTCTGGGGCTAGAACCGAGCTTTTCAGCTTAAGAACGCACCTTCTCCAGGCTCGGAAACGCCAAGAATCCAGTGACCCCCTGGGACCGCGCTTAGTGACTGGCCAGTTACCCTGAGAAATGGTAACCCTTCCCCCTCCCACCCCTTTCTATGGGGATGCCAGCGAACGGGCATTGTAACCACTTATGTCCCCACTGAGTTTGACCCCTTTGCAGCTAGCCCTCTTGACTCTGGCTAGATCATGCCTGGGTTGGGGGAGAAGAGGGGGAATCTCAGCCTCTACTGTCTGCTTTTCTCTGCCCTAGGGGGAAGTTTGGCGAAGTTCGCACCTGCACCGAGAAAGGGACGGGGCTCAAACTTGCGGCCAAAATCATTAGGAAACAGGGCTCGAAGGACAAGGTGCGTCCTGAGTGTTCTCCTGAGTCTGCCTGTGTGGCTGTGTCTGCGTAGCTGTGCGTTAGCCTGGACGGAGACACGCGAATGTCTGTGCACTTGGGTTGTGTGTGTATGTCTATCAGTTGGCGTGCGAGTGAACCAACGTGTGACACTGCGCCTGTGTCTGGGTGTGTTGGCCAACCACCGGCAGGAGTGCCATCTGACCCGTGCTTGAGGCTTGGGGTGTTGGCTCTGCGGCTGTGACTGCCGACTCCCCCGGCCCTGCCCGCGCTGACGCGGTGTGTCTCCTGCAGGAGATGGCCTTGCTTGAAATCGAGGTGATGAACCAGCTGAACCACAGGAACCTGATCCAGCTCTACGAAGCCATTGAGACGCCCCGGGAAATCATCCTCTTCATGGAGTTGTGAGTAGCGCCCAGCGGCGGGGCTGTGGTTGAGCGGTGGCCTGGGCAGCTTGACACAGGAGCTTCCTGATGGTGCCAGGCTTGTTCGCCGAGGGCGGGGAACCTCCTTCCTCCTGGGCCATCCCCTGGTGCGAGTTACGGTGCAGTGACTGGTCCCAGCCAGGGCTCCGCTTCCGCTGTGCTCTGACTAGGGGATTCCCTGCCCAGGCAGTGCCCGGCTGGTACCTCGTCTGGAAGAGACGATCTGTAGCCCAGATCCCTGAAATCAAGGCAATCTCCCTAACCTCCCTATCGCTCTGCCGGGACCTTGGCTGGGATAGCCTCTCCACTAAGCTGCCTGGACCTGCCCCGTCTCCAGCTTCCCTCTGACTGTTCCCTGTCTGGGGTCTCCCTGCAGAATTCCCCTGCTCTTGCCCACCTGTACCCAGAACCAGTGGCCTCTTGCGTTATCCAGTTCCTCTGCCACACATCCTTGGCCAGGGGTCTCCTCAGTAACCCACCCTCTGCACCCCATGCCTCAGGAGAGGGGCACCCTCCATAAGCAGCACCCCGCTCTGCCTGTGCCCAGGCCGGGGGGAGGTCCTGGGCCCGCCTAGGGGAGCGTCTCTGGGCAGGGCAGAGCAGCTCGGTGCTGGGGTCTGCTCGGCGCACTCCGGTGACGCTGTGGCTGGTCTGTGCAGCGTGGAGGGAGGGGAGCTCTTTGAGCGCATCATCGATGAGGATTATCACCTGACGGAGGTGGACTGCATGGTGTTCGTGAGGCAGATCTGCGACGGGATCACCTTTATGCATCAGATGCGCGTCCTGCACTTGGACCTCAAGGTGCCGCGTGCGGAAGGAGGGAGGGAGGGAGGGAGGGGCTCCAGCAAGGCCAGGGCGTCTGGGGACTAGAGGGGAAACCTGCCGAGGGTTCTGAAGCTGGGCAGAAAGGCTGCTCTCGGGGCCTGGGTGCGAGGAGGACGCATGCTGCTGGGGAGTGGGGGTGGGGAGCTCAACATGCGAGCACACGACAGGCCCAGCCTGGATCGTCTCTGGGGAGAGAACGAGGCCTCCAGAAGCAGAAACTTCCCACTCCTGAGCCCCAGGAGTCCCCCTGTTAAGTGGCGGTGGCAGCGCGGGGCCCCAGAGGGAGGTTCCCTCGCTTGCCCACGATACCATCCCCAGGGCTCTGTCCCATGGGCTGGCGAGGATGGACCAGCCCGGGCCAGGTCACTGTGGGTTGGATATAGGGAGAACCTTGGGCTCTATTCAGACCCGGGATCCGTTCCAGGTTCCCAGCTATTCAAAGGGCAGATCTGGGCGTGTGGACTGGGAGCAGGGGCCGCCGGGCGGATCAGTGTGCACATCGCTGCGGCTGGCCTAGGAGCGGGATTAGGAAGAGGGATGCAGCGTCCGTCTCTCGTTCAGGGCCCACAGCCCGCAACCTGGGTGTCCGCCGATGTACTCGGATGGCAGGGGCTGCCCAAGGAACAGGTTGGGAGGGGCAAGTCTCTCTGACTTGCTCCAGTCACACCGTGGCTCGGGAGGCACTGGCGGTCGGAACTAGGAACGCCATGGCCTTGGCGGGACTGAGCGCTGGGGAAGGGCGGGGATTGTAGCTCCTCCTGGGCTCCAAGTGCCTAATAGGGGCTCAGGGCAAGGATGTTAAATGTGCAGTGGCCTCCGCTGAGGTGCCAGGTCTGTATGGTCTGAGAACCCAGCAGACAACGTCCTTGATGCCTCTAAGGGGCAGAGGGGAAACTGCCCAGGCTCCAGCGGGCCTTTCTCTGTGGAGTGTCTCAAACACCCCTGTGGGTGGGCTGTAACCACACCCTGGGCTGGGCAGGCGGGTGCGTTGCCGGGAGCTGGGTTCTAACTTCAGGAACTTCATCCCTGCAGCCTGAGAACATCCTGTGTGTCACCTCCACGGGGCACATGGTGAAGATCATCGACTTCGGGCTGGCACGACGGTAACTCCCCTCCCTCCTTCTCTCCCTTCCCACGTCCCCTGGAGCTGGGCAAAGGCCACGCTCAGGGACCAGCTGCACTGGCCTTACGCCTGACCCTGCTGCGGGCCCTGGGCAAGGGCAGGAAGGAATCCCAGCAGAGTGGGGTGGAATCTGCAGTCTGGGCTTGGCAGCAGCTCTGCCGAGTCAGCCGTGTCCCGCGGGGGATAGCGGTTTGGGGCCGTTTAAATAACTGGCTTCGTTCTGGCTTAGGCTGGGGCCAAGCCAAGATGTTTCTTCCCTGGATTGGAGCAGCAGCGAGCCAGGGTGACGTGTGGGCGGAGGTGGTGAATGTGGACGGGCGGGGGTGCTGGCACCGGGGCCAGTGCCAGGAGCTCTTCTTGTATCCACAGATACAACCCCAGGGAGAAGCTGAAAGTGAACTTCGGGACCCCCGAGTTCCTGTCCCCGGAGGTGGTGAACTATGACCAAGTCTCCTATTCGACAGACATGTGGAGTCTGGGTGTGATCACCTACATGTTGTAAGCTTGGGCACAGGCTGGGTGGCACTAGGTGATGGTAGGGCGAGAGCTACTCTGGGCTTTAACCGTGGACATGGGCTGGGCTGGCGGTGGAGCCGTGTGGAAGAGGAGTATGAGGCAGCTGTTAGAGCCAAGGGCTGGCAAGAGAACTCCTAGGTTCCATTCCCAGCTCTGCCACTGAATCGGTCGGTGACCTCGGGCCGGTCTCTGAACCTCCATGCCTCAGTTTCTCCATCTGTAAAATGAGGCAGGTTACTTCCTCGTGTGCCTGAGGCGATGTGGATAGAGGGCACCAGCCTTCAGGGCCAATCCTGCCAGTTGGCACCTCTCTCCAGCACTGATTGTCCTTTCTCAAAGGGAGCGGGAAGCCGTCCAGCGGATGCTAGGAGCTGGGAGGCTGGAACATCTGGGAGGGGCGGGCTGTGAGCGTGGACAGGAAATGGCTCACCTCTCCCAGCTGAGACAGGATGGGAACGCAGCAAGATGCCAGCTGGGAACACACTGGCTCCTTTCTAAGAGCGCTGACCGCTGGCTTCCCTGCCTTTCTCCTCATGGCCCCAGGCGGAGGGAGGGAGCGAGTGAGCGGTTGTGTGCAGAAGGAATTGGGAACCTGCTGAGGAAACAGGGCTTGCGTCTTGTCCCGGAGCGCTGAGCACAGCTTGAGACCTGTGATGCCTCCCTCCCTCCTCTCTTCCCAGGCTAAGTGGCCTCTCCCCTTTCCTGGGAGATGATGACACTGAAACCCTGAACAATGTCCTGGAAGCCAAGTGGTACTTCGACGAGGAAGCCTTCGAGGGCATCTCGGACGAAGCCAAGGACTTCGTCTCCAACCTGATTATCAAGCAGAAGAGGTTAGAATTGAGCCACTGGGTCTGCATCATGTGCCCAGCAAGCCCCCTGCTGTGCAGTCCCTCACCTCCCCGCTGGGGGCAAGCGGCCCCGCTCCTTCCCCCTGTAACAGCAGGATGCTCCTGTCTGACCCTGCCACGCTCGCTGGGGGTGCGGAGCCAGGCGGCCCCCAGAGGATGACCTGGATCCCTGCGCCCATGTTGACTGACAAGCTGGCCGGCCTCTTCTTGCCCATTCCCCTGCCTGGCTGCACCCCGTGGTACCGGCAGGGTCCATGCAGCCTCCTGGCCCTGAGGAAGGCTTCTCATAAGCAGGCCTCTTGGAAAGAGGGAAGGGGCTGGAGTCCTTTCCAAGCAGGGAAGGGAGGAGAGATCAGGGGATCTCCGGGTCAGAGGAGACTGTGACCCTGTCCCCAGGAGGCAGCCAAGGGGGGTAGGCTACCATGGCCAGCAGCTGCCTGAGGGGCTGTGCCGGAACGTGACTGCACCCTTGTTCCCCCCACAGTGCGCTCTTGGGGTTAATTAGCACAGGCCTGGGCCCAGCTCCAAAGGACAGCCGGCCCTACCCACGGGTCTGGGGTGGGGAGTGGGAAGCAAGAGCGATGGGGGTGGCTCCTTGGGGCGATAGAACCCCACGGGGAGACAGGCGTCACCTCCGTTCCTCTCTCCCGCCCCAGCGGCCGGATGAGCGCGGCCAAGTGCCTCCAGCACCCCTGGCTGAACAACCTGGCCGAGAAGGCCAAGCGCTGCAACCGGCGCCTGAAATCCCAGGTTCTGCTCCGGAAGTACGTCATGCGACGGCGATGGAAGGTACGCAGGAGGCTCCCGCTCCGTCACCGTGTTGGGAGGGGAGGGTCACCCAGCAGGGCCAGCCCAGGGGGTGGGGAGAAGTGCTGGCTGGGGCCCTGGCTCCCTGAAGGGAATGGGGGGTGGGAGGACCCAGAGCGAGCGCACAGAACAGGCAGCAGAGCCCCATGGGAGGACTCCCAGGGGAGAGGAGGATGGGGCCGGGCGGCTTCTCTGTGCCCTACCTCTGCCAACAGTATGGGGCAGCGAGGAGAGAGAGCTTGAGGGGGTCTGTGAGCCTTAAGGCCTGGGGGAGCTGCTGCCCCGACTCTCACCTGCCCCCCACATCCCTCATTTCACAGATTTGTCCCTCAGTGTGACCCCCCCATCCCTGACGTTAAAATGATGCTGAGCACCATTTTAACCAGGACATTGTGGCGTGAGGTGATTGTGTGGCATTCTCGAGGGCAGCAGAAAGGGGCTCCGGAGTGAGAAATCGGACGTGGCGTTTCCCTGGAATGTCTTATCCTCCCGTGGTTCTTCCCTTACTTCCACCCCATGCCGTCCCCGTCCCCCAAGTCCTGTGTAAAGGGCACCCTGTGCGTGCACCCCACATCAGGGACTGCTCCTTACGTACAGGATCCTCAAGGGTCTCTGCCCTCCTGATTCCATGCCTGCCTCAAGGCTTGGCCACAGAAGGACTCAATGCGGGGGACCCACTCCCTTTGCCCGCAGGCTCACCCCTAGCCTGGATCTCTCGGTGGGAGTCGGGCTTTGCTGCCAGCAGCCCCCACTGCTCTCCTCTCTCCAGGACACGCTGCACTTTGCTTCTGTCTCTGATTCGATCCTGGCTGTGCTGGTGCCGGGGAGCCGCACAGGGATGTGGGGCTGAGGGGAGGGTCCAGCTTATTGGGCGAAGAAGTTTCTGAAAAGCTTCCGGGTTTCTGAGCACAGGTGACAGGCAGCTGGGCGAGCCACTGCTCAGAGACTGGAAGATGGTCAAGAGAAGCAGCTCTGTGGCCTGGTGGAAAGAGATCGGTGGATCCCCAGTGGCCCATAAGGGGATCCCCAGTGATCCTCTGGGTTTGAGAGCCGTTGCCATCTACCACTTCCTGTCCTGTGCTGGGAGAGTTAGGGACTGGAGTATCTGAGCTCCCCACCCCCAGAGGTCCTACGTCATCCCCTAAGAAAAGCCCCTTTAACCAGCGCTGTCCAGCCTCCAAATGGGGAGTCACTTCTCTCTTGTTTTGCTAACAGAAAAACTTCATTGGTGTGTGTGCTGCCAACCGATTCAAGAAGATCAGCAGCTCGGGGTCGCTGACGGCGCTGGGTGTCTGAGTGCGGGGCGGAGCTGGGTGGGATTCGAGCAACGTGAGTCCAGGCCAAAGGGCAACCCCCAGAAATCTGAACTGTGCATTGAAGGCCTGCTCCCCGGGGACTGCCCAGGGAAGTGGCATGTAGTCCCTGCTGCTGGAGGCAGTAGGATCTCCTCAGGGGTTCCCAAACACAAGGCGTTCACCGCGGGGGCAATGAATGGAGATATCCTAGTCCTGTACAGATGGGAAATTCCTGCTCCTACCGCGGGGAGATTACTGCTGGACTCCATCCTGCTGAGAGCCCTGCTCTAGATCCTGTCCCTGCCATGAGAGTCCTGCTCTAGATCCTGTCCCACACTGCCACTGCTCTAGATCCTGTCCCTGCCATGAGAGCCCTGCTCTAGATCCTGTCCCACACTGCCACTGCTCTAGGGTCCGGGCCACCGGGATCACGTTGCTCTGGATCCTGAACTGTTGTGAGATGACTTCTCTTGGGCCTGTGCCCTGTGTGAGGCTCCTGCTCCGGATCCCAAGCTGCTGCAAAAGCCGCCTGTGTGGCTCTCCTCTTGATTCAATACCACCCCCATGATGAGCTTTCCAGATCCTGTTCCCCTAGGACACACCTCACCTTTGATCCCCCTGGAGATTCCTGGTCTGGAGCTCACACAGGTGTTGCCATCTTAGCACCCTGTATCCCTGCTACAGATTCTGCACTGCGCAAACAGCTGCTGCTCTGCATCCCATAGGCTCCTGATCCTAACCAACTGGGCAATCACCAGTCCAGGTCTCTTCTGCATCCCCTAGCGCAGCTGAGTCCCAGTTGGAATCCCACAGCCCAAGGCACCCGTAGGTTCAGAGAGCGCCGTCGCCGATCCTCGGCTGTAGCACCGTTAGACTCCCCGTTGCCGTTCCCTGTGTTGTGCTGTTTGTGTTCAACGCCTGTTGTGTGCCTTGCCATGGGACACGCAGACCGGCCTGCTGAGCACCGAAAGGTCCGTTTTCCTGCTGGCGTCAGCAGGCACCACACACCAGTCACTACCTGAACCAAGCGTCCGGCTCTTGGCCTCGGAGTGCAGCAGGAGACGCGCCATGGCTCTGTCACCAGGATTGAGGGTCACAGCCTCAGGACGCAATAAGATCTGGGTACTGCTCTCTGGACTAGCCCACGAGGCTGCTCCTTGAGCAGAAAACC
Organism: Dermatemys mawii; assembly: GCA_007922305.1. Taxonomy (NCBI): domain Eukaryota; kingdom Metazoa; phylum Chordata; order Testudines; family Dermatemydidae; genus Dermatemys; species Dermatemys mawii. Next base: position 28,172,706 of record ML677360.1, read on the forward strand.
GCCTCTCCCCGTGGCCGGTGTGCAGGGCCGAGTTCCTGTTAGTGCCGGGAGGCTCTGCACACAGGAAAGGAGGAAGTGCGGAGCACAGATTCCAGGCGCGTTCCCCAGATGGAGGCCAGGGAAGAAAGAAGGAGGCTTTGTCCTAGTTCCTAACCTCCCTGCCCTTATGAGCTGCCGGCCGGGGGAGAACACAACCTTCCCTTCACACGTCCCCCAGAAGATAAAGGCAAGAGAGCATCCTAATGCAGACCAGCTGGGCTCGCCGCTCCCCCTCACACATATGAAAGGACTGCTTCAGCACTGGCCACCAACGCACAGGAACTACCCCCCGCTCGCTGGGCCGGGACCCCCGAGGGGAGGAGGTTGTGGGAGTTCCCTCAGGTTCTGGAGGTTCCTTTGTGTTCTATCCTGCACCTGAGCCACTGTGCACAGGGCTCGGTCTGAGGGAAACCCGCTGCAGCCCTGCCCGTAAGGTCCAAGCGGCACGGGGGCATCTAGGCCCCTCTAGGCTGGGAGTTGCCTCCCCCGGTGATGTGGGAGCTCCTGTGTGGGCCAGTGTACTGGTGCAGGAGCTAGGGATTGGGGTGGGGGGATCCTCCATGGAGTCTGAGGGCTTGTATGTCTCTCGGAGAGGGGATGACATGGGGGTTGCAGAACTAGTTTGAGGCCACGGCCCTTCCCACACAACTGAGCCTGGGGTTGTCCTGGGGCGATTTGTTACGGAAAGGTCAGGGTGGTAGCTAACGGGCAGCCTGTATCCGTTAGGCACCAAAACAACCAGCCAGTGCTTGGCCCAGCCCCCAAGTGCCTCCCCCAGAGCATGGGCCCTGAGCCACACCTGAAGCTGGGGTACAGGGGTGGGACTCCATTGGCCTCCGAGGATCTGCATTTGACCCCTGCCGAGGGCTGTGTCTCTTCCTTCAACCCCTTCTCCCCCTGCCCCATTTTCACCCAGGGGCTGCTGGATTTCCTGTGCCCGGCAGGACACAAACCCAGCTGTGGGAGTCCAGCCCCCATGTGTGTGGCCCTCACCTCCAGTAGTGCAGGGAGACGTACGTTCTCTTGAGAGACACCAGAGCTCTCAGCTTAATGTAAATAAATGTACAGGTCCGATGCCCAGCGCTTGGAGTGGATTGTGTCACACGTGTGTGGGGGGGCTGCCTCCTGCGAAGGTCTTCGTGTCCCCCTCAAGAGCAGGCCCTGAGGTCAGGGCGTGGGTTAAATCTTCTCCTCTCCCTCAGCATTTCCTCCCTGCCCATGGGAAAGGTGCAAATGACCTTTCCGGACCCTTTCTGTGTTAGCTGTGCCTTCCCCATGTCTCAGGGGTGATCTGACCCATCTCCTCCACTTGCCAGTCGCTGCTTTAGACTGAAAACGGCTTCCTGGCTACCAGCCAGCTGCGGTACCAGCCTGGGGCCTGGACCCAAACGTTCCTCTTCCCTGCAGCTGCTCAGAGAGCTGAGGGCTGGACCCCGGCTCTCTGGGTGGGTGAGAAGCCAGGTGTTGAAGTGACTCTTGCATTTCTTCTTAGGCCCTGGCCCTTAGAGCAGGATCTTTCTTCCACTGCATCTTTGTGTCCCCCGTCTCCAGTGCCCAGCTCCCTCCCTTGTTCCCCACCCTGCTCCTTCAGCTCTGCTGGGCTGCGGGCTGGCATCTCCCCTCTCCAGACACTTGCTGCACAAGGGGCAGGCGCTCAACAGTTCTGGGGCTGAGCGTGGGCTAAGAATGTATATCCCAGAAAACTGAGCCCCTGAGCTGCCAGGAGGGGAGTGGGGTACGCTGTGGGTGCTGGGCTCGGGGACTACGCAGGCCCTGAAACTGCTCTCTGCTCAGGCAAGGAGTGGGGGAAAGAGCAAGAGCCAGACTTGTTACCGTCTGCCCAGAGGGGGCCTGTGTCAATTGAGCTTGGGTCCCAGTCCAACTACCAGTGGGGTGGTATTCACAGCCCAAAGCCCACCACCTTCCTTGGCATCCCCAGCTGTGAGGACAGGGGCTCCAGCCCCCTCTGCTCCCTGCAGCTTGGTGCCAGGTGGGACGTGCCAGCACCGCTGTCTGTGCTGTGGCTATTCTGTGGTGGAGCAGAGGGCTGAGGGGCCAGGCCTGTCACCCGCCTCTCTTCTTGTGGCCATTAAATTAACAGCCTAGCTGCCCAGGGGGCTTCCTCCTCGAGCGTCCCTTGTCCCCCACGCGCCAGGGCTAGGCTGTGAACAGCAGGGGGCCCGCCGGGGCAGGCGGGCCAGGACTGGGGCTACAGGCTGTACCCACGGCTCTGTCTGACGGGGGGACGTTGGATGCTGCTGTTTGAACAGGGCTGAATCGAAAGGGGATGGTGGGGGTGGGGGCTCTGCTGAAAGCTGCCCGGGATGAGGCGTTTCCCTTGCACACGGGGATTGGGTCAGGGGGCCATGCCTGCCCCAGGCTCTGCCCCCACCCCAGCTGGCTCTGCGCTCTCTGGTCTCCCCCACTCGCTCGCTGGCACTCTCTCTCTCTCTCTCTCAGATGGCGGCAAGAGACCAAAATGTGGCTCTCCCCTTCCCCCCCTGTCAGCGCCGCGTTCCCTGTCACTTTCCCCACATCCCTCCCCCTGGCGAACGGAGCGGGGGAGGGAGAGAGGCTGTTTCCCACAGCTGGAATCAGATGGAGGAAGGACGGTGAGTCAGGCCGGAGGCTTGGCCGTTCCAAGCATCACCTCCCTGGCAGCGCTCCCCAGCCGGATCGACCCTGCGGGGCCAGATGCGGCTCCCCCCCGACCGGATCGACCCTGCGGGGCCAGATGCGGCTCCCCCCC
>ML677360.1:28175503-28224211 GCA_007922305.1 Dermatemys mawii
CCCCCCCGACCGGATCGACCCTGCGGGGCCAGATGCGGCTCCCCCCCACTTCTCACTCATGCTCTGCATCGCCCAGCAGTGCGAGAACTGCCCAGGTGCCTGGGTTGGAGGCAGAGACGAGTGGCCATGTGGCATGGGCTCCGCTGTTTTAGCCAGTATGGATGGGGCTCTAGCCTCCACTGCAGGGAGCTCCCTGCTCCCAGTGCCCAGCTGTGCCTCCTGGGCGAGCTTTCCCCGGGGGAGGGGGACTGAGTCCAGTTCTTCTCTTGCGGGGTTGCGGGGGGGTCTCTTTAGCCAGGGTTTGTCCCACACCTTCACCTTGGCCCTGCCGCAGGCTGGCTGCCCGAACTCAGGGCGTGAGGCCAGGCCGCGTGGGTGGGCCAGAGCTCTGCTGTGTGTCCACACCCTTCTTCCCGGGTCACGGGTGCCTAGGAAAAGGGGGGGCAGGGTGTGAGGAGGCCCCTGCGTGGGCAGGTTGAGCTGAGCCGGGGGGTTACAGACCAGTGGCACTGAAGTGGTTAACGCTGCCCGTGAACTAATTCCATCCCCCCTCCAGCCCAGGGAGTTTCCTCCCAGACCATTTCCTGCTGACAGCCTTTGACCAGTTCCTGTTGTGACCACCCTGCGGTCCTGGCAAACAGCGCGGCCCCATCTGCTTTGAGTTACACTCTGGGCTGGTGACGTCTCTTTCCTGTCTGGTCCCTGGCCGCTGAGCTCGGCCTGGGATTCTGTCAGCCACCTTGGGGCCGGGCTGGAGGGAGGCAGGGTGGGTGAGAAAGCTCCTGCCCTGGCAGACAGAGGCCTGGACAGATGGACAAATCGACGTTAACGCCCGAGGGCAGGGGCCCATGCAGACAGACGGCTGGATGAACACACCGGCAGCCTGCCCTGTGTCCTTCATCTTCCAGCTCGGTGGAGGGGGCATGGCATGGGACTGCCTTCATGAGCCTCTCCCGCCTGAGCTTCCCCCGGGACCTTCCCAGCCCAGTAAGTGGCTTTGGGTTTCTGATTCCCGTCTCTCAGATGCAGAGTAACCCCAAATACCAACCCTGCTCGGCTCCAGGCTAAAAATGGCCTGGCCCTGCCCAGGCAGAGAGGCAAAGCCACCCCCCCCCCCCCCCCCAGGGACCGAGCCCGCGCTCTGCCTTGCAGTGACTCAGTCTCTGGGCCCCAGGGAAGAGTGGGTGGGGGACAGTTCCTGGAGCTGAGCCCCCATGGTGCAGGCTGATGCCTGGAACTGGGGCCGGGGGAGGGTGTCTGCTTCTCCTGGGTACAAAGCACTTGTGCAGTGACATCTGTTCCTCCTTGTCCCTGAAGCCGGGGGTGGGGAGCAGAGGGGGCTGCTAGGCGGTTCCCCACCTCCAGGGGCCAAAACATTACTGGACCCTTAACAAAGCAACCTGGACTCTTGCTTCTGAGCCTTCTGCTGGTGGCTTGCCGGGAGCCCCTGGCCCAGGGACCATCCCCGCCCAAGGCGATGTGACAGCAGAGGGGGAATTTCACGGAGTCGCTACTTTTGGTGCTTAGCTGAGCTCTCGCCGCCTCCCACCCTGACCGGCTCCCGGGGCTTTGCACGTCTGACGCCCCGTTATCGGGGCACGCTCCGTGTAGCCCAACGGCTCGGATCTTTGCAATGCTGCGGCAGTTCCAGCACTCCTTGTCTTCTGCTGGCCCGTGGCAGCAGTCGGTTTTCACGCTGCAAGCCCAGGACTAGGCCAGAAAGGCCAAGAGGTAGGAGAGGGGGGTAGCTGAGGCTCTGGGGAGCAGTTTGCTGCAGCAGTGTGGGCCTTGGAGCTGCAGCGAGAGCCAGTGAGCATGCTCCAACATGAGGTTTCTGCCCCCCAGCTGCAGTGGGCCTGGCGCGCTCAGAGCCCACTGATGCTGTGGTTCCTTGGATGCTTCTCCCACTGCTGGGACAAAGTGGTGGCGGCGGCTGTTTGGACTTTGGCTGACTTTGCCCTGCTGAAAGATGCTGGCAACTTTATCCTTCTCTAGCCAGAGCCCAGCGCAAGACGGCACCGCTCCCTCCTTTGCACCTCTTGTGGGAGACTCTCACCAGCAATTTGTGGCATGGACCCCAAGACACAAGATGAACAGTTTCTTCTCTCTTCCCCCAAATCTACAGCTCACCAAAACCGTCAACCGTCGTGCAATGGGGATTTGACCCAGCAATCTTGGATGAAAGGTTCCCTAGCGCATTCCCGCTGGCCTGAGCCAACCTGGCCCTGCTCCTTTGTCGTGGTTCCCCTTAATCAAACGCACTCTGAACAGCCTGAGGCAGGGGCTGTACAAAGGGCTGGTGAGGGCCCTACAGTCTCGTCGGGTAGCCAGATCTGCCCCGCTAGCAGCAGGGCCAATAGAGCCAAGCAAACGTACTGGCTCCTCCTCGGGGCTTGGCTGCATGGGCAGCTAGAGAGAAATAAGCGAGGGGGTGAACTTCCAGCACAACGGCTGTTCTGCCGGAGACCCACGTGCGCACTGAGGGCTTGTCTAAACATGGAGTTGTTCCTGGTCAGCTCCTTGTGGGGGACAGGCTGATTCCAGGCCCTGGGGAGCCTGGTTCCTGATTAGCTGGACGCACTTTGGCAGAGTGGGGACAATCAGGAATAGCGATTGCACACTAAATTCACACCCCACCTGAATCCACTTTAACTTCCAAGTGTAGACAAGGCTGAAGAGTGCCTCTGTGCAGTTTAGCTGAATCCACCTGGGAAGTGGTTTGCGCTAAAAGCCCTTCCCCGGTGTGCGTTCTTAGTTTGCACTTTGGCTATTTCCCTGTGTAGCTGAACCCCTCTGAGAGCGAGTTTAGCCCTGACCCCATCACTACAGCTCCCAGCTGAAATTCAGCCTGGCCTCCCTTGCACTAGGTACTTTCCAAGCTCTTGAAGGAGGCCAGTCCACGTTCCCTGGAATGCAGCTACGTCAGAGTCTAAAACTATCTTAGCGGAGGGCGGGCTGAAAACACCGACTCCAGCAATGGGGCTGGAGGGCTCCATTCCTCACCTCTGCCCCACCGGCTCGCTGCCCCCCTTTACCCACTGCTCCCAAGGCGGCAGGGCCTCTGAGCCTGACTGCAGGGTCTGACAGCCCCAGAGGAAGCGACACAGGAATGGGAGGAATTTGTGCAAAGAATCCTCCAGTGAGCGGCCTGCGGGCAGGAAAGGGCTGGCTGGGGATTTGCAGCTTCCTGGGAGGCAGTGAGGAGGAGGAGGATGGGTAAGGCAGGCAGGGGGAGGGGCTGGTGCATTGGAGGCTGATCCGGTTCCTAAGCAGGACCATACGTGCCCTGTCGGTGTTGGTGGCGCTAGGTCACTCCTGCAGCTGCTCTAATGCCCCTTGGGGCCACGTTGCTGGGCGAGTGCTTCTCCTGCCCAGCCTGGCCCGGCCCGGCCGCGCCCTGGGTAAAAATGTGCCATTTTCTCTTCATCAGCTCTTCCCTCATCACGCTCAGGGCCTGGGGGGCTGGTGGAGGGACAGTCCCGGGGCCCCTGCCTCAGCTCTGGGCTGGCCTAGGCCCGTCAGGTCGCCCCGGCAACAGTACTGAGGCTCCCATAGCGACAGCGTCAAGACATCCTGCCCCCAGCGTTGGCAGTTCAAGGTGGATGTGCGGGGGAGGATACATGGCAGGGCCCCATGGGCGGCTGGTTTCATTGTTTCCCCTCTTTTGGCTGGATTTTAACCTTTTCACCATCACTATGGTGCCAGCCTGGTACTCCCTGGCTCCTCCCCCTGGTCCTCGGAGCCAGCAGGAGACCTCCCCACCCAGCCCCCTCCTCGGCTTGCTCACAACTCTCGTGCGAGCAGGTTTAACCGTGGGTTGGCCTGGTCCAGCCAGCGCTTAGCCTCTGTTCAGCAGCAGCATGGGAGACTGGGGTCATCATCCCGCTCGAGGAAGCTGTAGACCAGGGGGGCATCGCCACTTTCTCCTAGTGATGCTGGGCAGCGGGGGGGAGGGGTGCGGGGGGGAGGGGGAAGAACAGGACCAGAGGGCAGTGATGGTGCCAGCACTGGTCCCTCCCATCTTGGCTCTGAGCAAGAACGTGAGGGACGGCCCGTGCTCTAGCAGGCCACGGCCCTGCGCCTTCCTCTGGGACTCCTCTCAGTCAGCCGGAGAGTTCATCCTCCCCAGGAGAAAAGGGGGAGAGGCCTCCCCAGCTGCCCCGCCCCGACCCCAATGGGGCTGTGCCACCTGACGCCAGCCAGAGCTCTGCCCCTCCAGAAAGTCAGGAGGGGCTAGAGCCAGGCTCACATGCCAGGGCCAATGTGGAGAGGGGGCTCCCAGGACCTGCCCTTCGCTCTGTCCGGTGACACCAGAACATGCGCCCGCACGTGGAGAAATGCCAGCTCCTCTCCAAGCAGGGCCTAGCGCCTCTCCAACACGCTGCGGGCTCCCACTGCCTCGCTGCTCTCCTGCCTCCTGTTGCTCCGCGCTCACTGGGTGCGCGAGCCAGCTGCCTGCGTGTCTCTGGGATTCTCGCCTCCTCCGGAAGGTGGAACTGCCTGGGCGGGAGGAGGAATTGCTCTGTGCCGAGCACTGGCTGCCAGGGTGACGAGAGCCAGGTGCGAGCGGCAGGTGTTCGAACCAGGAGCTCCGACAGCAACCACTGGGTCGACTCCCAGCCTCGGCTCCTGGAAGCGCTGCTCCTGGGAAGGGGACGCGAGGAGTTGTGCTGAGGCCCGCATGGGCGCTAATGAAGGAAGATGGCAAAGGAAACACCCCTCCCCCAAGGAGAGAGCCGCCCAGCCTCTGCTCAAAGCTGGGCCCGTTGGCGAAGCGAAGTGAGCGCACAGAGCCCTGAACTAAGCGGAGAATGACGTCCTGCCCCACCCCAGGCCTGAGCTTAGGGAGGCTGCACTGGCAGGATAGCACCAGAAGTCGCTTCCCGCCAGCATGTTCGTGTTACGAGGCAAGGTCTGGGTCTACTCCCCAGGCTGCTGCAAAACAAACCATCCTCGTTCCCCTTGCCTCACTCAGGAGGAATGAGGGGCTCCCTAGGGGGGCGTAAGAACAACCGTCGTGATGTCGGATGCACGCTGCCCCTTGGCGGCCGGCTGTACGGCAGCTGTCGTGCGGGCGGGGCTCAGCGTGGGGGTTCCTGGATGTGCCACGCTGCAGCGGACCCTAGCGCAATGGACGCTGCTGGCTCAGTGCCCAGGGGGTGGAATCAGAGGTGACACAGGCGTGGGTGCCCAGGGCAGGTTGCTGGATCCTGTGCTGTGGGGTGACTGAGGCAGTCACAGGAATGTGGCTCTGGCCACGTGTGCAGGAGCCCCCGCGTTTTGCCGTAATACCGTGAGGACGAGCCCTGTGCCCAGAAACCCAGCGCCAAGCGAGGACGTTCGGTCTGTCTGAGGCAATGACGAACCGTCTCCCCCGGGTACAGGCTGAAGGAGAGCAGGCCTGGCCCTGCACACGGAGCTCCGGGAGCTCTGGCAGGATGTTTTCCTTTCCTCGCGGCCTTGACGGGGCCTTCAAGGGCTGGAATCGTTGGTGGGTTTTACAGTGACTCGAGCAAGTGGCAAGTGCAGGATTCGCACTCGCTCTCCCTGGACTAGCCGAAGCACCTGAGACTAACACAGAAGGGAACAAGCTTGGCACAGGGATGGGCTGTGCCAGGAGATTCCAGGTACTGACCCGGGTGCCAATCCTGACCCTGAAAACTTCTGTTCCCTCCCACGCCTGGGGATTCCACCTCCTAGCGTTTTCCTGGCCCGCCTTAGAGACAAACATAGGGGCCAGCCCCTACCGCGCTGTAATGGAATAGAAATGCTCTCAATGGTTCCTCTGACTATCGTGGGAAGGGGTCCATGCCTGAAGCTGTAACTTGACTCCAGGTGGGGGGAAGAGGTCACCTGACCTCCTGCCCGGGAAGGAGACAAAGGAAGCAGAGGAGGAGCTGGGGGGTGAGTGTCAGTCTGCAGCTGGCTAAGGAAGGGCAGGGAGGCCCAGATAGGGTCTGGCCTCCCTGGACCCCTGAAATGGATCCAGCTGAGGGGTCTGGTTTGCTCTATCCACAAGCTCTGTGTTAGATCATGTTCCTGTCGACTAATAAACCTCTGTTTTACTGGAGGGCTGAGAGTCACGTCTGACTGTGGAGTTGGGGTGCAGACCCACGGGCTCCCCCAGGACTCCGCCTGGCTGGGCTCGCTGGGGAGAGCGCACAGAGGGGCAGAAGGTGCTAAATGCTCTGAGGTCAGACCCAGGGAGGTGGAAGCTGTGAAGCTCCTGCCCTTGCAAACAGGCTGTTTACGGAGAAGAAGCTTCCCCCCAGAGTTCTGACTGGCTTCTTAAGGAGCAGGTCCAGACCATCGCCCTGGGGACTCCGTGACACGCACCATCTCTGCCGCCTCCAAGCCCAGGGCTGCTCCAACTGCAAAGGACCCCCAAGACCGGAGCAGTCCTTGGCTTGCCCAGGCCCCAATCAATTGGGCAGCTCTTGTGAATTTAGTCACTCAGGAGGCAGCTGGAGTTTTGGGCTCCCCATCACTAGGGGCTATGGAGTGCTTGGCAAGGGGATTGCGAGGAAACGGATGACCAGAGAAGGAGGAGATCTCTGGCCACAAGGGAGGCAGTGGCCAGCCAGCGGAGAAAGTGGGGGAGGGATGCTGAAAGCCTTTCCTCCAGAGGAGTGAGAGCTCTCTGAGGCGCGGCCTTTCAGGCCCAGCACCAGTCGGTGTCCTCCAGGCTGGGGAAGGCAAAGGGCCTGGTGCTGTTCTCACGCAGGGAAAGGAGGGTCTGGCCGAGGGGCAAACCCTGGCATCTCAGTCCAGGTTCCCGGTCTCAGGAAAATACATTCCAGTGCCCATGGCAACACTAGATCTGAACCTCTGTCCCTGCCTGGCTCACCCGCCGGTGGGTGGGCACCATCTCTGCCCCCTGCGCTGTGGGAGGCCGGGAGCGCCCTGGCCCTGCCCTGCGTCTGCCCCAGCCCCGCTCGCGGCGCTGATTGGGTTTCACAGGCGTTTGCCTCTGCTGAGCGATCTCCCAGGGACTGGAGGTCAGACGTTCCCCAGGAGGAATGAGACACACACAGGGAACAGCTCCAAGCTGACGTGCAAAGCCTCAGCCTGCTCTGGATGCCGTACCAATCAGATAAGCAGCACACGCAGCCCGTACCACACACAGGCAGACAAAGCCCACGGCTCAGCTTCTGGGGTCCCGCCGAAAACTCGCTCGTCCACCCCCACAAGCCTGCGGTGCCGGGAGCTTATCTCGTACTGCTCGAGATTTCAGCCTCTGTTGGAAAACTGCGGGGGAGGAGGGTGGGAGAGAGGGAGGCAGCTGCAGGGTGGGAAGCACATTCCCAGCCCCGATGCTGGAACCCCTCAGCTCGGGTGAAAGGCCTGGCCTGGATCTGTGGGAACCAGACGGCCCCTGGGCACGGCTCAGCAGGGCTCGCTTCCTCCAGTGCCCCAGGGAATGTGAGAAGGAGGGAGCTGAGGTCAGCCGTTCCCTTCATAGACAGCTTTCCAGACGCCAACATGAGCTATCGCCCGAAATATTGTTTTTCACTGGGAAAAAAAAAATAAAAGGGAGAAAATAAAACCTGGACCCAAGTCCCATCCTGCTCCTTGGATGACGAATCGCGCCCCCTCACTGCCTCTGCCTCTGGGCACAGCCAGCTCTAGGGGTGACGCAGCTGGAAATGCATTTGGTCTCTGAGTACGCCAGCCCCTCCCTTCCCCCACTAAGCCGAGTGCGCGTTCTCTCTGTCTTTGGCTCTTCTTGGTGAGAAACTGAGGAACAGCCTGGGCCCATCACCTGGCTGGGCCCCTGTGACAGAGTAAGGAATGTTCTGAATGGTTCCTCTGAATATTGGGTGGGGATGGGCGACTCCCCTTTCTGGACGGCTGTAACCTAGGCCTAGGTCGGGGACGGAGGAGGTGACACCTTCTGCCCAAGAGACAAAGGAAAAGCAGAGGAGGGACTAGAGAGGAGGTTTCAGTCTGAAGCTGGCTGGAGTGAGGCAGGGAAGGGCAGACAGCCTATATGGCTCTGTCCCCCCCCTCCCAAAAATGGATCCAGCTGAGGGGTCACATTCGCTCTACCTACAAGCTCTATTTTAGATCATGTTCCTGTTGACTAATAAACCTCTGTTTTACTGGCTGGCTGAGAGTCACGTCTGACTGTGGAGTTGAGGTGCAGGATCCACAGGCTTCCCCAGGACCCCAACCGGGCGGGCTCGCTGGGGGAAGCGCACAGATGGGCAGAAGGTGCTGAATGCTCCGAGGTCAGACCCAGGAAGGTGGAAGCTGTAAGCTGTGAAGCTCCTGGCCTTGAAGACAGGCTGTTTACGGAGAGGAAACTTCCCCTCGGAGTCCTGACTGGCTTCATAGGGAGCAGTTCCAGAGCATCGCCCCAGGGACTCCGTGACAGCCCCTTACCCAGCCGGGTCCTGCCTCATGGCTTTCCGCAGGAGCCAGAGTGAAACACAGACAGGCCACGCTAGGCTCTTCACTATTTATGATTCGAGTCGGCCCAGCTGGCCCCTGACGCTTGGCTTGTTTCCTCTGGTTCCACTTTGTTTGCAGAAGGGGCGAGGAGAGGCAGGGCAGGTGTGTAGGGACAAACGGAGGGGGAAGCGGGTTTGTAGGGAGCCCCATCCCCACCCCCAAACACACACATGCTTCCCCAGTGTTTGACCATGGGACAAAGTCCCACCCTGCGCAGTCCTAGCCTGGCAGCGCTGGCCAAGGGCATTGCTGGGACCCAGGACCCCGCACGTCCTGTACAGACATGGGATGTTCGGCACCCCAGGAGAGAAAAACCCGGGAGAGAATGGGGACTGCTCACCCTATTCAATCAGCCTGTGGGGCTGGCTGCTGAACAAGTGCACCAGGTGCACCAGGCCTGCAGGATCGAGCCCCATACACAACTGTCTCCCCTTTTCTGCCCAGCTCCCTGTCTAGCCCCGACACTGCCAGCCCACCAGGCCTGGAGCTGCCACTGGGCTCGGTCAGCATTGGGTCTCCTCCCCTCCCCTCACGCTCCTTCACTTTGCTCTCCTCAGACCTCCCCACCTCGTCGGTCACCCCTCTGTTCTGGATTTAGGAAAACAGGAGAGCAAACGTTTCTCTCCTCAATCTGTGGCTTGGAAAATAAGGTTTCTTGGGCTTGCCAGCCCTGCCTGTCCTGCCTTTCTCCAAAGGCACCACACATAGACTGGGGAAGAGGCACTGACGCTGTGTTCAGCATCTAATCTGTGGAACTCACTGCTGGAAGATATTGTTGTCACAGAGACCCCGGGGCGATGGTCTGGACCTGCTCCTTCAGAAGCCAGCCAGGACTCTGGGGGGAAGCTTCTTCTCCGTAAACAGCCTGTCTCCAGGGCTAGGAGCTTCACAGCTTCAACCTTCCTGGGTCTGACCTCAGAGCATTCAGCACCTTCTGCCCCTCCATGCACTTCCCCCAGCAAGCCCAGCCAGGCAGGGTCCTGGGGAAGCCCGTGGATCCTGCACCCCAACTCCACAGTCAGACGTGACTCTCAGCCAGCCAGTAAAACAGAGGTTTATTAGATGACAGGTACATGGTCTAACACAGACCACACAGCGAACGCGACCCCTCAGCTGGATCCATTTTGGGGGCCAGAGAGCCAGACAGCTCCTCTGCCCTTCCCTGCCTCACTCCAGCCAGCTGCAGACTGAGACTCACTCCCCAGCTCCTCCCCTGCTTCCTTTGTCTCTTTCCCAGGAGGTCAGGTGACCTCTTCCCCCCACCTGGAGTCAAGTTACAGCTTCAGGTATGTCAAGAATCAGAGGGGAGTATGGACACCTTCCCACAATAGTCAGAGGAGCCACCGAGAGCATTTCTATTCCGTCACAATTGTCAAGGCAAATGCTTGGTGTGGGGAAAAATCCCAAGACTGCACGACTGTCTTGGGCCATTCCTGTGTCCTTCAGACAGGATTAGAAAGCAGCTGGGTGAGGTTCTATTCACTCACTTTATGGGTGAGGAAACAACACTGCCTGGTTCAATGATCGTCGGGGATCATGGGAAAGGTCAGTGAGAAACTGTCTTTGCCTGGGCAGGTACGTTTTGATAGTTTTTCAAAGCTGCTGATCCGCATGCCTTGTAAGTGTGAAGCCAGCGCGTTGGAGGGGCAGGCCTGTGCAGACACTACTGAGGCTGACAGGTGGCTTAGCTACTTGCTTCAGGACATCAGGGGTCACTGCCTGACATTTCGCATGCTGGCATTATTAGGTGAGATTCTGGGGGTTCGCTGGCCTCTGAGGAAATCTCTGGAGGGGCTGTAGGTGTGGCCTGGGACAGAGATGCTCATTGCTCAGGCCCTGAGCAGATTCTGTGGGCTTGTCTACGCGGGAAGGGAAGGCCAGGTGCGAATGTACATTTGTGACAAGCAGGGGGGAGGGTGGAGGTGATCTCAAGAGTTTCACTGGAGCGGGGAGGCTTCTCTGAAGGGGACGTACCTGGAGCTGTAACCTGAGATGAGAGGGGGGAGGGGAGATGACACCTAGAGCCCGGGGAAGTGAACAAAGGAAGGGGAAGACGGCTGCAGGGTTTTGGGAGTAGAAGTTGGCTGGGGAGGAGGAGGGAGCCCAGAGTCGGGGTCTCATCTCCCTGCCCCCCAGAAGGGCCTGACTAAGGGGGCCTGTTTGTACTGACAAGCTCTGAGTCGATTGTGTTCCTGGCATCTCCAATAAACCTTCTGATCCACTGGCTGGCTAAGAATCACTGTGAATCCCAGGAAGTGGTGGGGTGGGAACTGGACTCCCCCACCCACTGTGACAACATCACACCAACGAGCCATGCAGTAACAACCTCCTGCCTGGCCCCTGCTGAAAAAACCACACGCTGCGACTTTCGCCGCATGGTAGCACTGTCCACGCGTGGCAGTGCTGTGTGGCAAAGCGAGTTCGCTGGAGTCCCACCCTTGGGTGCCACTCGGTGACCCACCATGTGGCAGGCCCTGTGTCTGGTTAGACACGTACATGGAGGACACGAGACACTCGCCAGTGGTGCCAGTGCTCATTTTATTGACAGTCTTACAATGGTCTGTTTTTTCTTCAAGCCCCAGCCTTTGGGGTCAGGTTATTACAAGGGACTCTCAGCTCTGGTTTCAAACGAGTACATTCCTAGCCCTCTCGCTGGCAGAGAAAAGCTTTCAAGTGAAGCCCCCTCAAGGCGCAAACCCGAGACGGCGAAGACCCCACAATGTGCTGTTGTATAAGATCTCCCGGTTTGCCAGTGAACCGCTGGTTTTGTTGGGCCTGGCTCCTGGGTTTTGAATGCCTGGGGTCGGGGCAGACGCGCGACCACCTGCTCCCAGCAGCCTGGCCCTTGCCTGGGGCTTTGCCTCGCCTCACTCCAGGAAAGCAGACGGCGCGTGAGGCCCTTTTAGCTCGCTCACCCTGGCACTTTCTGGGGGCTGCAGCACCAGGCTGGGGTGGCCCTGGCCAGGGGTTTCTCGCAGCAGCAGGCTGGGTTTCTGGAGCTTCCTTTCCACGCCGCAGGGAAGGAGGAAGTAATTGTCCTGCCATCTGCCTCGGAGGCGTCTCAGGCGGGGGCAACAGAGAGGGCCCTTCCTGCCTGCTGCTCACAAGGGGGGCACCCTGGGTAACCTCATGACCCATGTGCCACTCCCTAGGGCCCCTAGCTGAGGGGGTGACCTGTTAACTCCTCTCGTCCGCCCCCATCCCACTCTGAAAGTCTGGAGACTTCTCCACGAAGGCGTCTCATCCCTGCTCCCTGCCCAGGGAGGGGGTAGGATGGGGGCTCAGACTTGGCATGGACTCTTCTTCAGTGCAGGCCTGTCCCCTGCCGGACTCCCGCCCTCCACAGGTGGCTGGGAGCTGCTCTGGGCGTGCTGTGAAGAAAAGCCAGGCAGACTCTCGGAAGGGGCCGAGGCGAGGGGCCCTGCTGCAGCCCCGGGGTGCATTGGTGCTGCGGAGATAGCAGCCCAGATACCGGTGATGGGCGGGGCGCAGGGCTGGGATCCGCTTGCACCCTCAGCAGGGAGCCGTGTCTCAGAACAGCCGTGCCGGGGAGGCATAGTCTGGGGAGGGGTTGGGTGCTGCACACCTTCAGTGGGGGGAGAAGGAGGGGATTAGTCCGGCAAACACTTCTCAAGGGACTGGGGGCTCCTTTGCCTCCCAGAGCGTAGCTACAGCTGCAGCCAGAACAACTTTTTTTTTTTCTCAGACTCAGTTGGCAACTCGTGATTTAGGCCTTGGCCTCCCCTCAGATGCTGCATCCCAGCCCAGCTCCTTGCAGCCTTCAGCCCGGCACAAATATTGCCCTGCCGCCCACCCCTCTCCCGTGGAGTCCCGCAGCAAGCAGTGAGTAAGGCCTGCGTGTCCTCCCCAGCACCGTCCTGGATGAGTAAAGCTGGAAGAATGCTGCAAACCCACATTCACTTTCCCCTACTCCTGCTGCTGCTTCCCTCTCTGCGCTGAGCCGTGCCAGGGGTTGCGCCGGGGCTGTCCCTCACGCGTCCTCGCCAACGCCCAACCTGGCAGCTCTTTGGGGTAGGTCTGGGGCTTTCCGAGAGGGTGTGCAAAGAGCCTAGATCTCTGATGTGGATTCTGCATGCTCTCCCTGCCCGGGGGGGCTACAAACATGATACAACCCCAGCCCAGCCCCTGCCAAGGGAACTACTCTTCCTGCTACCTGGAGGGTTTGGAGGTCTAGTAACCCTGCATGCTGGGCGCCCTGTGACCTGGCTGGCGTCCTCCGCTCACAGCTGGCTGGGGCATAGAAACACCCCATTCCCAGTGTGCTGACACAGCTCATCACACATCAGGCCTGCTGCCACAGAAGGGACTGACCTGAGCTGAGGCCTGCGGCAGGGACACAACTAACGCTCACGCTGATCCCGCGGCAGAAGAGGAGGCTCGATTGTGTGCTACCTCCGGCAACTGAACCCCCCCCACCCAATCCCCCGCTGTGGGGCAGGGCCCGGCATATAGCAAGGGAACGGAGGAGTCCAGAGCACAGGGAATCTGCAGCAGAGCAGCTAGCTGCACCAGGCTCTCCCAGGTCCCAGCCTCCCCTCATCCTCTCTGCATCAGCCCCCCCATCACTGGCGCAGGGCACTGGGGTGCTGGGACTGCAGCTGGGCACAAGCTCCCTCCATCCCAGCCCTGTGTGCTGTGCATGTTCACAAGGGAGACAGGTGAGCAAGCCCCACCCCAGGGTGTGTGTGTGTGTGTGCATGGCCCCTCCCAGTAGCCCAGCCCTGCCCCGCCCCAGAGGCAGGGGCAACATGGCTCCTGCCAGCTGCAAGTGGAACCAGGTAAAGGAAGTAGGATTCCTCCCCCACCCCCCGCCCCCAGATGTAGAGGAAGCCGTGTGCTGCACCGGGAAGCGCTGACGCCGTAGGGGGCACTGCAAGGTGGGTGGCTGCAGTGAGCTTCGCCCTTCATTGCTCAGTTCATCATTTAATCCCAAATCATTGTTAGGACGCCCTTTCTCCCCTCCCCCATGGTGACTGCGTCCCAAACACCAGCCCGCTCTGCCTGGGGTGAGCACGGTCACAGCACTGGGCCTCGCCTGTCCCGTGTCCCTGTTTTACAGAGGGGGTCTCAGCCATGCCGAGATGGGCAGGCACCTTTCCAAAGGGGCCCGTTGATTTTGCATGGCGTCATCGCTGGGCACCCAGCTGGAGCCACCTTGCAGGAGCCTGGTTTTCTGCAGCTGCCGAGCGCTCGCCGCTCTCTGAGAATCGGCCTCATTACGAGGTCTCAGGTTAGGCCCTGGACAGCCCTAGTCCCACTGGGAAATCCGGGCCATTGGCCTTAGACTTGTCAGTCCAGGGCCTAGGTTCCCCTAGGAGCTGGCACTGCCTGTTTGACTCCTCCCGCTAAGGGACAGCCGCCCACAGCCCTATGTGACGGGAGGGGTCTGCCCTGGGGGGGAAGCCACGCTGCAGTGCAGAGAGCTAAGGGCAGATACAAACCCCCTGGGTCCCTTGAACACTCTCCTTTGAGAGGCCAGGGAAGCCCCAGGAGCCAGGCCCCCACACCGGTGCAGAGCGGCTCTGCCAAGCTCCTGGAGGGTGGGTGGAGAATGCCCTTAGTGCCAAGAGGTGTAAATGACAAGTCAAGGTGCAGGGCATGGGAGAATCAGCTGATTCTTCTCCCCTTCTCGCCTGCACCTCTTCAGTCCCCTCCTGCTCCCAGGCCCCCCGAGGCAGAGACCGAGGCGAGACGCAGTTGGGGGATGCGTTTTATTCCACTAGCCAGGACACCGTTCCGTTCAGCCCGTCTCCCACGCAGGGTTCTAGTTTCGTGGGATAACAGCCACGGCAAGAGGATGCTGGCAGTGGGTGGTGCCCAAAGTGATTTATCCTGGGAGCCAGGGTCCCTCTTCGCTCTGTCAGGCAGTCCCCACTGGGCAGGAAGCAGCAGGAGGGAATAACTTACATGGAGAGTCCCTTCTTTGGCGTCAGCTCTCTGAAGGGCCAGTGGAATGGCCAGGGGTGCCCTGGGCACGGCGGGGGGCGGGAAGAGAGGCTGGGAGAGCACAGTCTGTCCGGGGCAGGGCCTGTCACTCAAAGAAGAACATGCCAGGTGTCCTGTAGAGACAGTGGGGCAGTCCAAGCTGGTAACCATTCCCGCCTGGCAGGGAGAACGGGCTCCCAGCCCACGTCTCTTTCTGCTCCCCCTGCAGCTGGACGGGGGGTCTGAAGGGGGGCGGCTGGATGGGGGTGACGGGACCCGCGCTCGGCGCCGCTGTCAAGAGGTGCTCCAGGGCCGAGCTGCACGCCCGCTCGTTCATGCAGAAGCTCAGCGCCTGCACTCGGCACTGGTAGTTCCCGCTCAAGCTGTCGGAGCCCGAGCAGCCGAAGGAGCTGAGGACGGGCAGCGTCGGCTTGATGTAGCCGTCGCCTTCGAAGGAGGGGAAGCAGGCTGGCGAGGGCTGCCGGCTGCAGGGCAGCGAGGGCTTGCTGGGCCCCAGCAGGGCTGGGAACACGGGGGCCCCCTGGCTGAATGGCTGGGCCAGCCCCATGGTGCACGCTGCAGACGCCTTACCCTCCAGGTCACTGGCCGGAGACATGGTCGGGGCTGGTGTGGCTTGAAGCGGTTCCTTGATGTCCCTGCTCAGCTGGGGGTGCTGTTGGGTCACTCGCTCCCCCGGGGCCGTGTACGGGGGCTGAGCTATCTGGATGGGGGGCTGAAGCCCCCCAAAGACAGTCTCCTTCAGCCGTGGGGTGTCTTGGGCCTGGGGCTCCAGGTGGCGCCCCTCGAGGCCTGGGTAGCAGGGCTGCTTCTCGAAGAGCTGAGCTTTGGGCTCCGGCCCGTCCAGCGGGTACAGACACGCCTGCCTGGGTTTCTGCAGGTACTTCCTAGGGGTCAGCAGCCTGGCCTGGCTCGGCTGCTCTGGGCAGTGGATGATGGGCTCCTTGCTGCCCTGGCCACACTCCTTGGTACCCGCTTGGGCCTCCGAGGTCAGCGCCTGCCCCGCTCCCGTCCGCCCCCCGCACGAGCTGAGCAGCTGGCTGGCGGGAGCAGGCGAGGGGTAGCTGCTCTCGGTCTTGATCTCCTCGGCCAAGAGGGCCGAGGGATGGGGAGGCGGCCGGGCCCGGGACTTGGGCTGTTTCTTCCGCGCCCCCTCCGCCTCGCCCTCCGGCGCCTCCCGCAGGCCGCGCTTCCTGGTGAAGCGGCGCCGGCGGCGCAGGAAGCTGCCGTTCTCGAACATGTTGTAGCAGTCGGGGTCCAGGGTCCAGTAGTTGCCCTTGCCGGGTTTCTTGTCGTCCCGGGGCACCTTGACGAAGCACTCGTTGAGTGACAGGTTGTGGCGGATGCTGTTCTGCCAGCCCTGCTTGTTGTCCCGGTAGAAGGCGAAGCGGCCCATGATGAACCGGTAGATGCCGTTCAGGGTGATCTTCTTCTCCGGGGTGCTCTGGATGGCCATGGTGATGAGCGCGATGTAGCTGTAGGGGGGTTTGGTCGCCTCGCCCATCTGGGTGGGGGCCCCGCTGCCAGCGCTCGGCCCGCTGCTCTGGGCTGGCTCTGAGCTGGGGCATGGCGCGAGCACCAGCCCCAGGTTGCCGCAGCCTCCTTGGTCGCAGACGGGAGGCAGGATGCGCAGAGAGGAGGCTGGGATGGGATACTCCAATTGCATCCTTCCCGGGCAGGGATCCCTCCCG
Organism: Dermatemys mawii; assembly: GCA_007922305.1. Taxonomy (NCBI): domain Eukaryota; kingdom Metazoa; phylum Chordata; order Testudines; family Dermatemydidae; genus Dermatemys; species Dermatemys mawii. The sequence continues at coordinate 28,191,613 of ML677360.1, forward strand.
TCCCGTGCTGTCCGGAGCAGCTGGCTGCTGCGAACTCCCAGCTCCGACTCCTGTGGAAACCTTGTTCCAACTCGGTTAAAACCCTGCTGCAGCCCAGCCTCCCGCCTCTGAAAAAGGCGAAAGGGGGCGGAAAGTCCCTCCTCTTGCCCAGAGGCGTGGGGGCCGCCTAGGGCGGAGCGAGGGGCAGCGAGGGCTGATAATTCATCTCCTGTTCGCTCAGAGGTTCCCGAGCCAGGCGGCTGGAGAGGAAACAACCAGGCTGCTGGCCCATCCAGCGCCCTCAGCAGGGCTGTTCCCAGACAGAGTGGGTGGGGAGCAAGGGAGGTGGAAGGGACAAGGAGGGCGGGGGTGGGGACTCAGTACCAGGCTTTCTGTCCTCGGCGGAGCCCTGGCGTGAGGCAGGCTGGTTTTGGGCCCACGTTCTCCCTGGGCATCCCAGTCTCTGACCCTCACTCAAGCTCTCCCTTTCGAGGGATCTTAGGGCTCTTTCACTCCCCTCACCCCATCTTTTCTGGGGTCTCAGCTCTCCTGGGGAGCTGCTCACCCATTCGCTCTCCCCAGCTCTGTGCACTGGCTGTGTTATTGAATGTTTGATGGCCGGTGCCTCCTGCCGGTCCCTGGCCCCGGCGTGCGGGAGGGAAGAGAACGGTGTGGGGAGACTTTGGTCCAGGGGAGGAGGAAGGGGGTGCAGAGCTGGCAGTCGCAGCTCATGCTGCTCGCCAGTGGGGGGACATGGTTTGCCAGGTTTTTAGTGACACACAGGTAACTTGGCAGATGCCCACGTGCATGGCAGTGGGGGGCACACCTGGGTCCAGTGGCTGGGGACCAGCTCAGGGTGGGGCAGACCCTTTGCCCAGGGGTAGGGCTTCCAGTGGGGTGAGGCGAGGGGACTTGTGGGCAGAGGGGTCAGGCTTCTGGAGAAGCACTGTGGGGCGTGGGGGAGGGAAGATCAGGTCGGGCGTGAGGCAGCGTGGCCGGGGGCCTGGTTTTCTGTACCTCGGATGTGGTACCCGAGAGTCAAGGCAGGGCAGGGGGAGGCTGCAGGTGTGGGGTACGCGGCGTGTCACCATGCACAGGGCTGCTGGGGTCACTGGCACCCTTGGTACAAAGGAGCTAGTTTGTCCTGGCAGAATAAACTCCTCTGGGCTCCTGGCTCCCTCTAGCGGAGCCTTGGGGTGTTAATAACAATAACATTGAGCCCCTCCCTAGGTAGACTTTACAAAGGATGACTACTGAAGTATCGTTATCCCCATTTAACAGATGAAGTGGGGAAACTGAGGCATCAGGCAGTGCAGTGATTTGCTCAAGGGAACCCAGCAGGCCAGTGACAGAGCCAGGACTCGACCCTACATGGGACTCAGTAGTGCTCAATCCACTAGGCCACACTATCTCCCGGTCTCTAACCCGAGTGGCTGCTCTCTGCAGCCAGTCCCCCCCTTGCTCTGTGCCAGGTACTGTCCCCGGGGCAGTCTGGTTCAAGTGTCCTGTCGCCCATGCCCTAGCTTTGGAGCCCTTTGGGGGAGCACGCCCACTGCCCAGAGAGCCCCTTCGCAGGGTGCGCTGGTGATTTAAGAGTGGAGAGCCAGCACCAGGGATTCTCCCAGCTGGCACTGGGCACCCTAGCACAGGGGGGTTTTCTCTCTCTGTTGCTCACCCAGCTGTTTATGCTTCTCGTTTTCCCTGATTTACTCTCCCCAGGGGTCTTCTCGCTGGCTCTACCCGTGGGGTAGCATTTGGGGCCTCCCACCCTCCCCCAGGCTCATCCCTGCAAGCCCAGTGGTGCCCATCTCTGGGCACTCCCTGGAAGGCATCAGTGATGGGCCGGAGAGGTTGGAGGGGAAGTGTCGGAGGGCCCGTGCGCGGGACAGCAGGTGATGCGTGGCCGGGGGAACGGGAGGCCAGGCCTGGCGTGCAGGCCAGGGAGGAGGGCTGCCCCACAGGGAGGAGGGCTGCCCCACAGGCAACGTGTTGAGACTTGGCTTGGAATGCAAGGAGCCCACAAGCCGCTGCTCTGCCTCTGGGGGCCGGCAGGGCTGGGGCCCAGGACACGAGCACTCCGGGGCAGAGCCAGGTGCCTGCAGAGCTTCCCCAGGGCAGGAGGAGGACCGGGGGCGGGGGGGCTCTCCTGCGAGCTGCTCCTCACCCCCCACCGCCCGCTCCCTCCCCGAACGTCTCCCCAAGGCCATGGGGGGAGGGGTGTGGACCCTTCTTTGCAAACCTCGGCTCTCAAATTCACACGCTGGTGGCCGCAAGCCAACGGGCGTCTGCAGAGGCAATGCCAAGCACGCTGCCTATGCTGTACTCGGGCTCGACCCGGCGCCCCCAGCCTGGGCCCAGCAAACAGCCCCTCCCCTGTCTGGTCCCCGCTCTGCTGGTAAAGCCAAGGGCAAAGCTGAATTACACGGGCAGTGGGGTTGGAGGGGGAGGGGGACTGGCTCTTCTGGTGCTGCCCTTGGGTTTGCAGCAGGGGCTCTGCCGTGCCTGTGACCTTTCCTGGGGGGGAGGAGTCCCCGCAGCAGGCTGGGCCAGTAATGATCCTGTGCCCATTTTCAAAGCACTCTGCAAAGGGCGTCCATTTAGCCCAGGGATCAGGGAGGCAGTAATGTCCCCTTGTTACAGATGGGGAGACTGAGGCACAGAGCGGGAACATGACACAGTCACAGGGCTGGGGAGAGACATCAGGAATTCACAGCACCCAGGCCCAGTCCACGAGCCTGCACCAGCCTCTCACCAGAGGATGGAGCCATCTCAGGGGCCGGGCACTGAAGCACCCAGCTGGGCACCGGGCACCTCCGAAAGTTTCTTCCGGCCAGGTCGGAGGTAGAGGAGAGGAGCCCTAGGCCACCCCGGCACTGATCCCGGGAGCCTGGCAAAGGCAGGGCAAGGCAGACACTCATCTCCCGGCTGGGAGAGCCAGGCCTGTGATCCCCCAGGGAACGGGCCCCCGCTTTAACCTCTCCTCAGATCCTGAGCTAAGGGCAGCCCAGCCGCTCCTGCCTGCTTTCCGCTAGATGGCAGCTGCGGGCCGCAAACCTCTGTGGGGAACACGGCCTCCTGAGCAGGAGAGAATTCCAGCCCAGCTGCTCTGGACTGAATGTACCTTCCTTGTGGCACCAGCAGGAGCCGCTGGGCACTAGATTCAGCTGGCAAAGTTGGAGGTAATTTTTACTGTCTCCATTTTACTTTATTTTCATCCCCCGTCCTGTTCTGAGTTCTGTGCCCCTGAACCAGGGCGTTTTCATTCCCAGCCATCACGGAAGGGCAGGTTTCTAGGGTCGCGGAACTAACCATCACCCTGCTGCAGCCAGAGAAATAAAATCACAGCTGCCACGGTACAAACACCGACCCTTCTTCTGGATCAGCGGGACCCGCCATGTCCCGTCCCGTGTCATGGAGCAGAGCCACAGCGATCCGGTCACGCATGAGTCTGGGACGACGTCCGCTGGTCTGAGTTCCGGATAAAGAGCATGTTCTCCCCAGAGACGGGCCGATGCAAATAGACCTACAGGCCTGATTCCAGGGTTACCCCTGTGGATCTATCCCAGGCTCTAGTCCTTATGTGCAGTGGCTGGCTGGGTCACTCCATGCTGTGTTTTGCAAGGCTACTCCTGGGCTATAGGGCCTCCATTAGAGTCAGGGCTAGTGGGGGGTGGATGGGGTGGGCCCGATCTTTTCCATGCTATACAAGCTCGAGTGGGAGTGGGGTCACGGCACCTGGCTGGCTCTGTCTTCCTCTTCCGGGAGCTCAGGGCTGGCACAGCTGCTTCAGGATCTGGGTGATGTGGCTGGACGCATCAGCGGCATAAGGCTGGGAGGAGTCACGCTGTGACGGGGGCCCCAGGCGCTGGGCATGAAGGAAGAGCTCTCGCGCAAACACTGGCTCAACCTGCAATGCGAGAGCGCAGCCGGGTCATTGCAGGCAGACGGGCCCCGCTCACCTCCCTCCCTCCACAGCACTCGCTGGCAGGCCTCTATTGGCGAGCTGACTCCGTCCCTTCCCGTGTGCCCAGTGCTGGGATCTATGAAACCTCGGAGCAGCCGGACCTCGCGCTGCTTCTCCGGCCAGCCAACGCGCCCTGCAGAGCTGCCAGGTGCCCGATGCCGTACCCTGCGTTCTTCCAGGGCGAAGGGAGACAGCCGTGGAGACGTGTGAGTAAAGAGTTGATGGGAGGGAGCACAAGGAGAGAACTGGCAGCCCACGTTCCTCCCCCACAGAGGCGCCGACCCCAAGGGTGCTCCGGGGCTCAAGTACCATGGAAAACAAGAGGGGGTGCTCAGCACCCATAGTGGCCTCAGGGCTGGTCGCTGATCAGTGAGCGGCTGGCAGGAGGTGCCTGGGGGCGCGGTGGAGGGGAGTTCATGGTGGGTGAGCGGGGTAGAGACCTGGGAGGGGCGGAGCGAGGGGGGCCTCAGGGCAGAGCTCGAGAAAACAAAAGTCAGCGCTTGTGCCCACCCCTGAGTTCCCAGGGGCCGTGTAACAGACAAACACCCAGCCGAGTCCATCCAAACCCCCTCTGCTGCCCCAGATACTCACGTGGGCCATGATGAGCTTCTGAAAGTTCTGGCTTGGGGCGGGGGGATACTCCTCTCCGAAGCACAGGCGGATCTGATACTGGGGCGTGGGCTCCCCATGACTCAGGTAGCTCCGTAGCTCTGAAACCCACAAACATTTCCAGCCGTGACGTGGAGCGCTCGTGACAGACTGACACACACGGGCAGGGGCTGACGGAGACAGGCCAGGCCAAAGGGTCTGCCCTGGGGGAGGACCCTGCAGGGTCCCTGGGATCTTGGGGCACAGAGAGATTTCAGAGCCATGGAGAAGGCATGGGTCTCTTAGAGGGAGGGAGGAAGACAGAAGCAGGGGTGGGTCTCATGCTAGTCCTCTCCCTGGGCAGTGGAGCCAGCGGGCTCTTTATAGCTCCCAAATGTGGGGCTGAACGGGGAGAAACCCATGGGTCGTACTGGTTCATCCCGTCCCAAAGCTTTGACTTCTCAGGTCATTAGAATAAGGCCAGCTCAGAGCGAGAACTCCTGCTCCCAAAACGCAGGCTTTCAGCACTGGAGCCCAAGGAGAATCGCTGCTAGCAGTACAGGACATACGACACATGTCTGAGTGGCTCTGATACAACCCAGCACAGGCTAGTAGGGCGCAGACACTCCAGCCAGTTCAGCCCCATAGTCTGCCCTATTCTGTAACGTACTAGAGCACAAGCACCTCCCAGGCCCTGGTCACTGAGGCAAGTGTCCAGTGACTAGGGCAGGATGAGAGGGGCTGTCTGCTCCTCTCTTCTCCCTGCCCTTTGCCCAGCTCTCCCCGAGCATGTCACCGCCATGCCCCCGAGCTGCCCCATGGCACCCCGAACGGGCACGTACGTTGCAGGAACTGCTGGGTGTCCAGGAGCTTGTAGGTTTTCTCCCGCTCCAGCTTGTTGGGTCGGTCGTTGTGAGGCGCCATGGGCCCGTTCCAGTACACCCTGCCCTGGCACTGCCGCTTCATGAAGACGCCTTCGGGGGCCACCCACAGGAGGACGCCTCGGTCCAGGTGGGGAAGAAGCCGTTCCAGGATGCCCGTCACGCCCGCCATCCTGCTGTCGCCGGTCAGCGGGCGGGGGGAGGGGAACTGGATCTGCTCCATGGAGGACGGGCCGTAGAGACGCTCGTTGTCAGCTGGCACCAGGCGGTAGGTGATGCGGCAGCCCTCGGCGGTGCGGGTGGTGAACTCCTTCACCAGCACGTCGCGGTAGTAGAGGCGGACGTGCAGCCAGCAATCTGGGGGAAGAGGGGAGGGAAGTGGGGACTCTCCCAGGCACAATGGATGAAAATTGGGGGCTGGTGGGTCGCAGGAACCCAGTTTCTGGGTCACGGCCAGAGCAGTGAACGGGCCCCTCGCACACTGATGGCCCTGGGCCCAGCTCCGACAGGGCCGAGCCACCTCCCAGCAGCCATCCCAGGGAACCACCTGGAGGCCTGGACGCGGCTCTAGAGCGCCAGTGAACACGGCCTGCTCCATGCTGCCCCAGCAGCGAAGTCCCCCAGCCCGCCGGATGGGGGCAGTCACTGAGTGCTGTGCTATGAGGGGCTGGGGCTACGCGCTGCCCCGAACCACAGAGCAGGCCGGGGACCTGTCCTCTGGCTCAGCTGGGGGTTGCTCCTGTGGGGAGCTTGCAGCAGTGGAGGGTGAAGCGGGGGGCCCACCGGCCAGCTGCCTGAAGTTGGGCCAGGAGGTGTTGTGGAGGGGAGGCGGGATGTCAGTGCTGGGGCCAGTCCCTCCCAGACATGGATCAGGCCTGGGAGCTTAGGCACCATTAGCTGGACCGATGAGCACCTGGTGCTGTGAGGGATAAGTCCCTTGGCAGGAAACCCAGCCGGGCCCAGCCTGCCCTCGGTCGGAACACCCGCCCCCACACGAAGGCAAAGCCAGGCAGAGCGGGATTTACTCCTCGTCCCGATTCTGGGTTGCTGAGGGGACTATCTGGTCAGTTAGAGCAGCCCCGGGGTTGTGTGTTGGGGGAAGGGGAAAATGCAGGGCAACCCCCTAATTCCCCTCTGTGCACACGCTTAACTGAAAAATCTGAATGAGCCCGGAAGGGACAGAAAGCCGGGTCACCCCTTGATCCCGTGTCCATGCTGGAGCCCTGGGAGGTGCGTGTGTCTCTCCAGCCGGGACTGGGCAGAACCCAGCAGAACCTCAGCACCCAACGGTCTGCAGACCCCGAGCACCGGAATCCCAGTGGTGGGTAAAATTCTGGCCTCACCAAAGTCAATGATTTCGATAGGGTCAGGGTCTCCCTCTCTGTCTCCATCCCCTGTGCAGCAGAGGGGGAGATCCCAGGCTGCCCCCTGCTCCATTCCTCTACCTGAGTTGTTGATGTCTGCCGTGGGGATGTGATTGGAGCTGGGATCACCCGGCTGTGGGCTCTGCAGAAAGCGGGCATGTGTCGGACTCCAGCCGCAGAAAACCCCTTTCACCTGATACCCTAGGAACAAAACCGACACTGAGCTTGCAAAGTTCTCCGCTCTCAGATGGGCCTGGGGCAGTCAGTCCAATGCTCTCTCTGCCTTGGGAGACAGAGGAGTTTCTCCCAGCACTTGTTACTGGGTGCCCAGGCTTTGCCCAAGGGTGGGGGCAGAGAGCCCGTGAGCTGGTGAGCTCCTCTCTGGCAGTCTGTGTGCCCTGCAGGAAAAGCCATCTGGGAAGCAGCAGAACAGTGCTCAGAATGGCCCATGTTTCCCTAGATTCGTGGCAACTCTTTTCTCTCTCCCATCCGTGCAGCCTCACAGAACAGCCTGGGAGAGGGAGAGCAGGATTCGCACCTGGAGTTTAGCTGTTCTATCTGTTAGGCAATGAACACTCTCACCTGTAACTCTCTCCCTGTTCTTCCTCTCCCACCCTGCTGTACTTTCCTCAGCCATGCATGTTCCCGAGACCTATGGAGCCTGGCGCTGCTCTGTCTGGATGTACCTGACATTTCTGACAGCAGCCAACAGGTTCATTATACGGCTCCCACCTGTAGCTGAAGGAGACTAACAGCAGCAAATATCCTGCCCTTCATCTGTGCAGCTCAAAGCACTTGCCAAACGGCTGGATCAGAGCCCTGAGTGCTCCGTCGCACTTGTTATATGGAGGAGTGGAATGAGGCACCAAGAGGGAACTAGGTAACTTGGTCAGAGTCAAAGAGTGAGTTAGTGGCGGAGCTGGGAACTGAACCCAGGAGTCCTGGCTGTGGTCTTGAGCTCTACTCATTAGACACACTCCCACAACGGCTCTGAATCGGGAATCGGAAACCCAGCCAGGTTGACAGCCCTTTGCTCGCTGCTCAGTAAACTCTTAACATGATCTAAAGCAGATTTCCAGGTTCTAACCAACGGGCTCCTTAATTCATTGTAACTCCACTGCAGAGCCCCCTGTCCTAGGCAGCACCTGTCGTGGGCAATGTCCTGCATACACCGCCGAAATTGTGCACCGTCGCCCTGAGCGGGGGCTTTGGCAAAGCGTTACCCAGCATGTGCTGTAACTCAGAGGGTCTCAACCGGGGTCGGAAGTACAGGGCCAGCATTAGGAGGTAGGAAGCAGGGCAATTGCCTGGAGCCTCACAGCGAAGCTAAGTTACATGCTTCAGCCCCAAGCGGTGGGGCTTGGGCTTCAGACAAGGCTCACAAGTGAAAACCAGGCTCAAGTATCACTGACAGGTAAGTTCAGTATTTCTACCCCGCTGGATTTAGTTTATAATTCTGTAGTAACAGTGAGAAAGTGGCTCTCGTTCAGCACTGGTGCACTGTGACCCTTTCGTGTTTTGTGTCAGATTTTGTAAGCAAGTTGTTTTAAGTGAGGTGTAACTTGTGGGTACACAAGTCAAATCAGCCTCCTGAAAGGGGTACAGGAGTCTGGACAGATTGAGAGCCACAGCTGGAACTAATAACCTGAGTCCATGCAGGGATCGCCCGAGGCTACGTTTCTTTCCCCAACTGCTGACAAGCACTGGGTAAAGTGAACCAATTTATCTTGGAGTTGGGGCATCATCTGTTAGTGTAGCTAGCATCCTGGCTGGAATATAGTGACCGGAGATGGGCAGAGCTAGCATGGTTTAGATCTGGATCCAAAGTGCAGGGGTATTTGGATCGCAGGTTCTGGTCTGTGCCCTTGTCTCATGGTGACAGAACTCACTCAATTAAAGAGAACTCCGAAAAAGAGTAGGGGATTCCTGTAATCATCGGGGAACTAGAGGGTATCAGAAGCCAACCCAAGCCCTGGGGGAGTGTGGGCCCAGACTTTAAGGCTCGGGACTATCCCTGGCTGGAAGCAGTGAGGGGGGTGAATAAGAAATGAGTGAAACTAATCTTTAAAAAAATCAAAAATAACATCTTTGGCAACTGCTGGTGTGGGTCCTGGTAAGGAGATGAGAGGCTGGGAATGGACAAGTCCCTTCCTTACCCCAGTCTGCTGGCTGGCTTGGTAAGTGGGAGACCAGAGAGACTGGAGAAGTCTGGCAGGTCTCCATCAGATCCTTCTTCCCATCCTCTTCCAAATCCGAGGACACGCTAGCCTGAGGGGAAGAGAACAGAACCCATGAGAACAGGATGAAGGGAAGAGACAAGCAAAGACCTGGGAACCAGGTGACCCGAGTTCCATTCCAGGCTCTCTGGACAAATCACTTCCCTGCTGTCTGAGCCTCGGTTTCCCATGTGTAAAAAGAGGACAGTCCTTGCCTACCTCAAAGCAAGGCTCTCAGCCAGATGTTTGTAAAGCTCTTTGAGATCCTTGGATAAAGGGCACTAGATGGGTACAAAGTATCATGAAATGAAAGTAGCCAGAGACCTGCGTGGGACCCCCGTAAAATACCCAGACTTGCTATCGAACCTGGAACCCGTGTTCTCTGTGGAGCAGACAAAAGGAGGAAAGAGGACTGGACAAGAGAAAGGTCAGTGCCGGTGATCACCTCAACCCACTCGCACCTTGTCTGGCCTGCCGTTAACTCCCATCTCCGGGTCCCTGGCGACGGGGACCTGGCTTGCCCTCTGCTCTTCTTGAGGAGGGGACTCCAGGCTGCCTTCCTTCTCTGCAGAGAGAACATAAAATCTGTTACTCGCCTGAGAGCACTAGAGCAGATCCAGCCCATCAGCGGCCGTGAGAATACCTGCCCTGCTTGGGAGCTCTGCCCACAAGAACATGACTTCATGCCCTTCCTTTCACTGAAAATTGGGGTTCCACTGCTGCATAAGGAACTCGAACCCAGCACTTCCCCAGCTCCCAGCAACCTCTGCTGAACTCCAAAAAGCTGAGGGACGAAGTTTCCTGAAATCCGAATGAATTCTTCCTGCTAAGTGCTTGGCAGACAACACGTCTGACTTGTTGCATCCCATGCTGAAAAAAAAAGGCTTGTTTTCTTTCACATTAGGGAGGTGGTGGAATCTCCTTCCCTAGAGGTTTTTAAGGTCAGGCTTGACAAAGTCCTGGCTGGGATGATTTAGTTGAGGTTGGTTCTGCTTTGAGCTGGGGGTTGGACTTAGATACCTCCTGAGGTCCCTTCCAGCCCTGAGTTTCTATGATTCTATGACCTGGGTGCTATCTGCAAACAACCCGATTTACCCAGGGCAGGCTGGCTCCCAGCAGAGGAGAGTGATTGGGAAGGGATCAGCGTAGGGAAGAGGGCCTCTGCGTTGGGCCCTGTTTGGGAAATAGGAAGGGTGGGAAATGCTTCCTGTAAAGGAACAAGAAACTGTGGCTCCATCTCTAACTGGAAGAGGCAACCTCCCTCCCGAGGTCCCAGGGCCGCCGTACCGGGGTCTCGGGCTCCCTCCGAGAGGATCTGGTACACTTTGTAGGGCTCGGAGATGTCCAGCTGGCTTCTTTCGGGGACCTCCTGGAAATCGGTGCTTTTGTTCAAGGCGCAGCGGAGGCGGGTTTTCCAGGTGGAGGGGTCTGCCTTTGTTCCTTCCTGGTACTTGCCTTTGTAGACAGCCCAGGCCTGCAAGGGCAAGGAAACGGGCAAAGGACTTCGCCGTGCAAGCACACGCAGTGCCACCCCACCAAGACTCTTCTGGGAAGGCCCATGACCAGGTAGGTCCCAGCTTAGCAGGTGGCTAGCGCAGCCCAGGTGCACGCAGCCCGGGCTCCAGGAACAGCCTCCAGCTCCCGGGCTGGGGGCGCAGTTCGGAAGGGGGGGGGCAGGAGGCTGGTGTCAGGGATGGGGAGGTGGCAGAGCGCCGGGAAGGGCGAGGGGAGAGCCAGAGAAGGGAGGTGCTGGAGCCGATGGCGGGAAGGGAGGAGGGGCGCAGGCGCTGGGCGGGGAAGGGTCTCACGCCGCCCCAGAGGCTGGCTCCTGGCTCTTTCCCCGGGGGCCGGCCGGCAGCGCGCCCCTGGCCCCGGGGCTCCTCCCGGGCCGGCTCCTGCCCGCCGCTCCACGTGCCCGCCCGGTACCTTGAAGAGCGCCGCGTCCTGCTGCTGCCGATAGTCCTGCTTGGCGGCGTGTTTCCAGGGGATGCGGAAGATGGTTTTCTCGCGGTTCTCCCAGCGCAGCCCCGGGTACCTGCCGCTGTCGATCTGGGCGATGAGCCATTCCTTGAGTCGCATGTGCCCGCCGCTCTCCGCCATGGGCGCTGCCCTCGCCGGCCGGACCCGGCGCCCCTCTCCGCCAGGGCGCTGCGCCCGGGGCTCGCCGCCGGACCCCGAGGCGCCCGGCCTGCGAACTTCAGCTCCGAGCCCCGCTCTCTGCGTGCCCGGCTGACCGCGCGGGGGCTGCTCGGCTCCCCCAGGCCCTGCCCTGCGCGCCGGCCGATCTCCGCGGGATGAAGGCAGGCCCAGTCTGGGTCCCCGGAGAAGGTGCTGGAGCGGGGCAGGACGAAAGCGAAAGCCGAAAGCCGGCGCAGTGAGCGATTTCACTTTCTCTTTCCTGCGGTGGCTGCTTTCAGTTTGGCCTAAGGATGGAGGGGCCGGAGCCCCGCGGCCCAGGGCACCAGGGGCTGGATCCCCCGTCCCCAAGTAACACGGGTCAAGGAGCACCCCACTTTCCAGAGACCATGGAACAGGGACCCCCATTCTCTAGGGGACTGGGATGGGGGTCGTTCCCCCCTTCCCAGGTGCCATGGGGCTGGGACTAGCCAGAGGGGACCCCGGGGTCAGGGCCTAGATTATAGTGCCCCAGGGGCACTATATAAGAAAAAGACCCAAATATAACTCCCTGCATGCCTGTGTGGATGGGACCAGGGCAGGGCAGGGCAGGGCTCAGTCACTGCTTCCTGCAGCGCTGTAGAGCCCAGGGGGGTTGGGAACATGGGTAGAACTGCACTGTCTGGGCAGGGGAGGTCACAGCCTGTGACCGCTCTCCTGGAAGAGCCTGTTCTAACCCGGTACAGCCGGCAGCGCAGCAAGCTTCCGGGGCTACCAAAAATTGGATGCCTGCTAGCCGTGGGTCTTGAAGAACAGGTGGGAGGACATTGCATGGCAACCATATGGAAACCTGGATCCGGGCCTGGTGGTTGCCTGAGCCCAGGGTTCCCTGTATTTCCCACAGTTCCTCGCTGTGGCGAGAAGCCAGAGCTGCTGGTAGAGTGACCAGATGTCCCGATTTTATAGGGACAGTCCTGATATTTGGGTCTTTTTCTTATACAGGCTCCTGTCACCCCCCACCCTGTCCCAATTTTTCACACTTGCTGTCTGGTCACCCTAGCTGCTGGGTTATTACTTGTCTTCCCCAGTGAACAACCAACTTTTTCATTTTCTATGCACTAAGGAAAATGCAGCTGGTTTTGGCCCTGTGTCAGTCACCAGCCGCTTATTGATTCCAGCGCAATGCTGTGAAGGCACCGTTCCACCCTGTCATCTTCAGGGCTGTCTTGCTCCCACTCACCCCCAGCCTGAGGCCATAACTGGGGTTTTATAATGGGAAACAATGGAGCAAAATCTATAAATAAAAAGGTGACCTTGGCACTCTCAAGCAGGTTATGAGACGGGTGCATTTGGGGCTATAGCTGGTAATTCACTGAAACGAATCGTTGATCCATTTCCAGCTAGTAACTGAATAATGGAAGGAGTCTCCCGCTGAGCCATGGGCCTGGACGATGTCCGAAGGTCAGGCTTGTTTGCCCATTGCTAATGTATTGGTAATGGAAATACGTTCAGGAGCTGGAAGATGACCAATGCTGGGCCAGGCCAGTGTATGGCATTGGCTGTCTTCACAGCCAGAAGCAAAGCGTTGCACAGCGAGAGAGCCTTGTAGTTTTTAGCTCACTGTACCTAGTGTAACACAGCCGTGCCCAGGGGGGTATATTGCCCCATATCCAGTGGAGTGCCTGTGTCTCCAGTAGCTGGGGAGAGTTTGCCCTGGTGGGCACAGACAGGGCTCTGTCCCACTATAAGCAGGTGGTAGTAATTTGCCATGAACACCTGGGGCAACCTCCAACAATGTCACAATTAGTCAGCCCCACCTGGGGTTAATCTCAGATAGCCGCACTGAGGTTGAAACTACTTTTGAGTAGAAAAGGTGTATTGTGAACTTGGGTTCGCTAGCAAGTTAGCTCAGCTGAGTTAAAAAAGCAGTGAGGACACGGCAACTCACCTCTTCACTCAGGTTAGCAGCTCAGGTGAAGCCCGCAAACTGCTAACCCCACTTTAACACCGAGTTGCTGCCATGTCTTCTTCACTGCTGCTTTAAGCTGAGTTTGCTGGCCCGAGTTAAAAATACACCTCTTTTGCAGGAAAGACAAACCTTCAGTCTTGTCTCCTCTAGGGTTTTACCCTGAGAGAACTGTCCCAAGTTAGCTCTCCGGATATACAAACACACCTCCCTTTCCAGGGAAAACAAAGCTGCTGGGAATCAATGCTGTGACCTGCTGGTAAGGATATGTTCACGCCTTGACTAAACCTGACCCAAAAATGGAAAACAATGTTGTGAAACGTTTCCAAGTTGCTTCTGGTTTGCAGGGTTGAGAACAGACCTTCTTTTCTGTGTTTTGTCAACGTTTGTGCACCATTTCTGGCCAAAAATTTAACCACGTGTATCCATATTTATATTGAAATTATTTTAAGAAAATGTGGTGACCAAAAGCCTGGTTTCTGGTAAGAAACTGAGGCTTCCTGTAAATGAAGAATGTCAATAACAATTTTGAAAGTGATTTCAATAAAAATGTTTGGGGAAAAAAGGCATTCTTCAACCAAAAACTTTTAATGCAAACTATTTTGGCCAGGTCTAGGCTTAATTTCATGGTCTTCTCCTTGCCCTGCTTGTGCCAGCAAACCGCTCTCATGCTGCGGGTGGGGGCGATTTCAATGAGAGTGATACACATGGGATCCAGCGCTCTGCAGTGATATTGGTTGCAGATCATTTTCCTGGGCAGCCACCAGTATGCACCCCCCTCTGTATTCTAACCGCTCTAGGGAGCACTCGCTTTCATACGCATCTCTGCTCGTCTCCATCTCACATCCAGGTCTTGCCTCCCTCCAGGGCTGGTCTGGTCTGTAGTGAGGTGAATGCTGGAGAAAAGTGCCAGATTAGCAGCCAGGATAAAAATCATTTATCCCTAGAACAGCGAGCATGTGGGTCAGAGGAGGACAAGCTTCCCTCCTGCTGCCCTGCCGGTGTCTCTCAACCTGGGTCCAGGGATGTCTCTCTGCCCCATCCCGTCACAGCCCGCGTGATTCTTGGTAAGACTCACTGGCCCATTCAGTCTTTGAGCAGCACCATCGCCACTTAGCGCTGGCTCTGATGCTGGTTTGTGTGAGGTGACACTTCGGCCCATAGAAATTTGTCAGAGCCCACCAGACTCATTTAGCACAGCCCAGAGAGAGGGTGCGCCTGCCCCATGGTGGAGCAGGGAAACAAGGGGTTAATTCCCAGCAGGGCCTGGCCTGGAACCTGTTACTCGCCATGAAAGCTTTCAGCTGGTGGACATTTAACCAGAAACAGGAGGGAGTGGGGGAAAGAGCTTGCTCAGTGGGGAAGGGGACTGGACCCTCCCTGGAGAGGTTGCAGGTGAGAGGCTGAATCGTGGGTTCTGTTTGTTGGAAAGGCTGGAAGGAGCCTGTGGGGGTGGTTGCTTCCCTGACCAGGGCCCAGAGAGCCTTGGCCTTTGGGGCTGGGGCTGTAGTTTTCCTTGGGGTGTTTGTTCTGACCTCACTGGGGAGTCAGATGCTGCTGCTCCAGGGAGCCCTGCTCCAGCCCGCAGAGTGGCACATTTTAGTCATCACCAGCAACTGAGAGGCCAAAGGTTTGTATCCCACTGGTGCCCAGCAGGGAGGTGCTAGCCCTCGTCTCTGCCTGCCCTGGGCCTGGCTAGATGCTTTTCAGTTCTGAGTAAGAGAAAGTAGCCTGAGGTCAGAGGGGGGCAGGTATGGGGTTCCTGAAAACCAACCAGCTCATTTCAATGGAAATCATTGAAATGAATAAGCCATAGCCCACCCAGGCTGACTGGCACCCTTGTGTTCCCCCATCTGTCCCCATGGGCTGTAGACCCCACCCGGGGCTCTGTTTGTCTGGCTTTGGGGGTGCTATAGAAACTACTGGGCTCTGGAGACACTGCCCAGCCTGCTCTCCAGGGCCCCATACATAGCTACGGGTGCTAATTGTGCTTGGGTTAGCAATGGGCCTCCTCATGCTGTTTAAGTGGGTCAGCAAATGGAGCACTAATCCTGTGTGGAGTGGAGAAGGGGCAAGGAGCCCCTCTGCAATGGACTGTGCAGATGCACTAGCAAGAGACCCTCCCTAGCCCCCCACCTCCAGACTTCAGTGGGCTTCAGGACCTCTTTGAAACATCTGTAAGTGCCAGGGGACCTGTTCAATCAGCCCTGCCTGTGCCATCATTAGCTGCCTCCCCTAAAGGAGTGAAACTTCTCCTGGGTCAGGTGGCAGCAAAATGATCTCCTGGGCCTCACAGAAGGGCAGAGAACTTGGGGTGGGGCAGGAACCCCAGGGAGGAAGTTTAGCCTGGGAGTCAGTGCTCTGTCCCAGAACAGAGAGGCTTTATGGGAGCCCAGCACACTGGGTAGCAGGGGGAAGAACTGGGATGGGTGTACCTGCGGGCAGAGCTAAGACCAAACGATTTCCTGAAGGATGTGTCTGGCAGCGAGGAAATTGCCCTTCAAGTGTCACAGGCAGGGATGGGTCAAACCCCCTAAGATTCACAAAAATGGGGCACTAGGGAAAGCAAATAGTAATAACGTGGTATCCCTCCCTCCTTGGTCTGGCAGCTCTGTGCATTGTGGGTCTCAATTGCAAGCAGCCAGGGCAGGGGTGTGGGCTTTATGCTGTGATGTACCTAGCGCACTCTAGCCACCGTACAGATAATGAGCAGTGGGCAGTGACAGAATAAAGGCACCACTTTGGAGCCTGAATGTTTTGCCCTGCAGAACCTGCTGCTGCCATGATGCTGCCCCCTAAGGACTTGGCAGACGAGCGTTTCAGGGGGCGTGAGGGTGAAACTCCAGGTTAGGCTCAACCCACTGTCCCGGAGGAGAAACGTCCACAGGCAAAGCTTGCGCCAGTGACGGAAGGCAGGGGCCTCCTCACTGTTACTTTCAGCCTCACGCTCACCATGGCACACGGCGCACCGGGAAGCTTTCGCTTGCACACACTGGTTTCGAGGTGGTTGGGTGGGGGAACTCGAACAGCACAGGAAATCACTCTTCTTACCGCACTCACGGCGGAGGGGAATTCCATCGGGCTGCTCTCTCTGACGCAGAGAAATCTTAGTCTGACTCAAGCCAGGAGCCAGCGTCCCAGCCAATTTCCAAGAAAGGACGACTAGGCAGGACAAATAAGAGGAAGGTGACAGTATTGTGTATGGGCAGTAGGCAAGGATGGCTTTTGATCCAGCATGGTAACACTTTACCCAGGTAGCTGGCAGGCTGCACCCTTCTCTCCTCGACAAGGGCAATTCAGACTGCTCATTTCCATCGAAAGGGAGTCAGTGAATTCATCATGTCTGTTTCACTGAAGAAGTACTTATGTTTCTCCTCTTCTCCTGTGCAATGTACTGTGAAGACCCCAAGGCATTAAACACCCCGTTCCAGTAGCCTGCGTAGATCAAATCCAGAGGCCAGGGGATAATCGGAGCCCATTCACTTGTCATTCAGCCACATATATATTGTGGAGAGTTTCATACTGTACATGTTCTTATCAGCCAGGGATTTCATGTGTTTTCCTAATAGCTGAGGCAGTGACAAACTCAATGGGAGAGAGCTAATTATCCCTGGTCTGGATTCCTAGGCAGCATTGCTCTATTTGTTGCAGAAGGAAAGTCAGGCTGCTTAATAACCCTTATAGTTTGTGTGCTAATGAACTAGTGTTGCAAAAATGGAGTTAAATAGTAACCCCCAATTAACCCTGCCCTCAGCTGCACTGCAAATACACAAAACCACATCCACAAATATAAATACATTTCTGCTTTGCCAGCAAGGGCTGGATCTTAATAGTTTAGGTGAATACTGCCTGTGTGTCAAATTGGTAACTGTCTCTGACACTTTTGCCTGCAAACTAGGAAACTGCATATGCAAATACATCTGCTTAGTTATATGTAGATCTAACATGGCTACCTCTCTGATTCTTAACCCGTGGCGGTGACGGTGCATTCGAATGTCTGCCCTATCAACTTTCGATGGTACTTCCTGTGCCTACCATGGTGACCACGGGTAACGGGGAATCAGGGTTCGATTCCGGAGAGGGAGCCTGAGAAACGGCTACCACATCCAAGGAAGGCAGCAGGCGCGCAAATTACCCACTCCTGACCCAGGGAGGTAGTGACGAAAAATAACAATACAGGACTCTTTCGAGGCTCTGTAATTGGAAGTTCCCTGATGGTCTAGTGGTTAGGATTTGGCACTTTCACTGCCAAGGCCTGGGTTCAATTCCCAGTCAGGGAAAAATGACTTTAGACCAAAAAACCTCTCTGATTCTTAGTAATATGTGTGCAGCTATCTGATCCAGGTGTGTAGCTGCATTAGGCACAATTTAGGTGTACAATTGTATATGTACCTCTGTGTCTTCACTGGCTGAAAATCAAGGCCTGAAACTATATCTGACCAAGTAAAGTAAGTTCTATCCTCATCTCAGCGACGTTTCTGCATCTGCAACATGAGAATTTCTGACAACTGCATCTGATCAATTCTAAAATTCCAGGGAAAGTCCTAGGCATCCATTGGCAGAACCCTATTGATTTTAGTGACAATCGGAAAACCAGGGGAAATGGTGGACACGCTGCACCCTTTGCATCAGGTTAGCACACCCAGCAGCTTCAAATAGGTCTGTTAATTGACTATAGAGCAAAGTACTAGGTGACGGTAGTGACAAAGAGTCCTGTGGCACCTTAAAGACTAACTAAAGTATTAGAGCATAAGCTTTTGTGGGCTAATACCCACTTCGTCGGATGCATGAGTATTAATGGGTATTAGCCCACGAAAGCTTATGCTCTAATACTTTAGCTAGTCTTTAAGGTGCCACAGAACTCTTTGTCACTTCTGCAATTCCAGACTAACACAGCTACCCCTCTGATTCTAGGTGATGGTAGCCATTCACACTTCTAGCACCTTCTAGAGGTCAGGACAGGAGTGAAGGGGAACACTCCTAAATCGAGTTGTTTTTACACTAATTTATTGTCTCCTCTGATGGCCATGGAGCTCTGTGCAGATGCAGAGGTTCTCGTGGGTGAAGCTCCCTACGGGACTGGGGCCGTAGACTCTGTAAGCTCTTCAAGGCAGAGATTTTGTCTCTTTATTCGCTCTGCAAAGCACCTAGTGCACATTAGGCACCATGTAAATAAATCAGCAGCAATCATTAATAATTAATGTCCTAGTCCACTCTGCTGCAGCTGCATGGGAGCCTTGGGGGCAGGGATGTTCTGGCTCCAGAGAGCCTTGTTCATTCCCAGCCTTCTCCAATCAACACCCTCCCTTTTTCAGATCGAACTCTGCCCTGTGCTGAAATGTACATAAAACTCTGCACTGACAGGAAATTTATTAAGAAATAAGTATGTAAAAAAGTCTTCAGACAAAATGGCTTAATATTCAGCTCTAGCAATATCTGGCCCTGTGTTAAATATTATTTACCCCTGGTGGGAGACCGCACCAGGATCAGAGGAAGTGTAGTGCAACCCTGTTAACACACCATTCACTCTTCATTTCTACTCAGCCTACTGCCAACCGTTGGACCTTTGCCTGCATTAGAGCTGTCTCTTGGTGGATGTACTGGATTTAATGGAACACACACACACACACACACACAATCCCCCTGCATAGTGGAAACCACTCACTGATGAAAAAGTCTCCTTGATAAAGGGACATCCCCCCCATGCTTTGTTTTATTTGTAGGGGTTCAGGGCAGCATTTATTGCAGTATTACAACTTGCTGCCAAAGTCCATCCCTGGCTGCTACTTCCCAGCGCTGTCTCTTAGCAGCAGGAAAATCCCCTCTCCACAGCTGTTCTGATTTGTAGCACTCGCTCCGTGTGCTCAAGGTCCTTCTACTCACTAATGATGATAGTCAGCACCTCTAGCCCTCCCAGCAGCCTGGGAAACAGAAAAGTAAGAATTAACCCCCCCACACTTTAGATGAGGAAACTGAGGCAGATGTTAGGTGACTTGCCCAAGGCCACAGAGGAAGACTACAGAGCTTGGATGGGAACCCAGGAGTTTCTGGCTCCCAGGCCTGTGCTTGCTTCACTGGACCATGCCTCTCCCCTGACATACAGTAGCAGCGATGTCCCTTTTCAGGTTGGGTGTTTGCCAGTCTGATATGTGAGGCTATGCACTTTCCCAGAATGCCTCGCTTCCCTCCTCTCTGTGCCTCAGCTGGGCTCACTTCAAACAGGTGGGGATGCAGGAGAACGTCTGCTTGACCCGCAGCAGAAAGGGGACTGTGTTCTTGATGTCTCTGCTCCTTGGCACCAGTCCCTGCAGGGGTCCATCTTCTCCATCTGCTGGAAGCAGGAGCCTTATCTCCACCTCGTCATTGAAAGTGTTGGCCCCATATCTCTGCTCCAGGTGTCTGTGAATCTGCAGGGTGCAAGGAGACCATCAGAACGGCCATGCTGGGTCAGACCCAGGGTCCTTCTAGCCCAATATCCTGCCTCCCAACAGCAGCCAATGCTGGGCGCTTCAAAGGTTTGTGATGGCCCTGGTCAGCTGGGTCACAAAGGATGGAACTCCTGAGGCTGAACATGTTCTGTACTGTGGCCTATTCTCCTCCCCTGTCTCTCTCTGGCACTGAGCTACATGTTATGGGCCAGACCCTCATCGGGTATAATCTGGGCAGCTCAATGGAAGGTAACAGTGATACTGACTTGCACCACCTAAGGAACTGGCCCCAGTAAAGGGAAATGTATTGGCTCCGTATTTAGATGGGCGACCTCCAGGTTATACTGAGGTGTACCAGGTGTTGATGGCTCTGTAGGTGGTGCTTTTCTTTTGCCCTCAGGAGCAAACCAATAACCCAGTTTGGATGGCAGCAGGTGCCATATTTCAAATGGACAGAAAGGTCCTGGGAACTAGTGATCCTGCAACGTTCAATATAAGGGAGGCTGGGAGGTGATATGCACAGTACTGGAGGAGGGGGAGAGCGTATCGCTCCACAGAATTGATTAGGATTCAGTCTCTCCTGCTTTGCTTTCTCTTTTCCTACTGACCCTCTCCAAGATGCTGGTGATGTGGGAGCTCCACGTGTCCCTGCTGGCCCCACCTCTGCCCCAGTCAGTCCAAGTATTGGGCCTCCTTGATCTTCCTGTCTCCCCCAAGAGAGCAGGGAGTTGAGAGCCAGTCGGGGGAGTGCCCAGATGTTGATAGGTTCACAGATCGCAAGGCCAGAAGGGACCATTGTGATCATCTAGTCTGACCTTCTACATGAAATGTCCCACAAATCCTTCCCAGAGCAGATCTTTTAGATAAACATCCAATCAGGCTTTTAAAATGATCAGAGATGGAAAATCCACCATGAACCTTGGTAAAATGTCCCAATGATTAACTACCTTCACTGTCAAAGATGTGCACCTTAGACACATTCAGACTGGAAATATCTTCCATGTCCAGCCCTAGCATTGTGTTAGAGCTTTCTCTGCTAGATTGAAGAGCCTGTTAAGAAATATTTGTTCCCCAGGGATCTACTTGTAGACTGTAGTCAAGCCACCCCTTCACCTTCTCTTTCTTCAGCTAAATAGCCTGAGTTCCTTTGATCTATCACTCTAAGCTGTGTTTTCTAATCCTTGAAACATTTTCATGGCTCTTCTCTGAACTGTCTCTAATTTATCAATGGCTTTCTTGAATTGTGGGCACCAGAACTGGACACAGGATTCCAGCAGCAGTTACATCCTAGCCAAACTCTGCTCCTGTGCAAGATACCCCTGTTTATGCCTCCCAGATTCGCTCTTTTGGCTACAGCAGCACTCTGGGAACTCATGTTCAGCTGATTATCCACCATCAAAGTCACTACTTCCCAGGATAGAGTCCTCCATCCTGGCAGTGTGGCCAGTGTTCTTTGTTCCTAGGTGAATGCATGTCCATTTAGCCATATTAAAACGCATATTGTTTGCTTGCATCCACTTTACCAAGTGATCCAGATTGCTCCGTTCTTTTCCATTATTTACCACTCCTCCAATTTTTGTGTCACCTGCAAACTTTATCAGTGATGATTTTATGTTTTCTTCCAGGACACTGATAAAAATGTTAAATTGCATAGGGCCAAGAACCAATCCCTGAGGGACCCCGTTGTAAACATACCGACTGGATGGCTATTCCCCATTTACAATGACATTTTGAGACCTATCAGTTAGCCAGTTTTTAATCCATTTAATGTGTTCCATTTTAATTTTGTATCATTCTAGTTTTTTAATCAAGACATCATTTGATACCAAGTCAAATGCCTTACAGAAGTATATATATTAGTTTGACAGAATCTATTTTCCATAAACCCATGTTGTTTGCATTTATTATAATACCTTCCTTTATTTCTTTATTAATCAAGTCCTGTATCAGCCACTCCATTATCTTGCCTGGGATTGATGTCAGGCTAACAGGCCTGTAATTACCTAGGTTGCCCCGTTAAATGGGGCAAGGAACATTCCCCTGGTTTGTGCGTGTGGCCATGTGAGTGACCAATAGGAATGAAATGGCGGGGCAGTGCAGAATGGTCAAGCAGGCGATGAGTGCTACAGTGACCTGGTGAGGATCCTGCCCAACCTGCGGGTTGCACTACTACAGGTAGAAGTCTGGGTCCTATAGGCCTGGCGAGGTGCTAGCCCTGGTGGCCTGGCCATATGTTGCGTTTGGAAGGAGGGTGGATTGTGTTTCTCTCTCATTGGGAATCCTTCTCAGGACAGCCTATACCTTTCTGTAGGGGATTACAGATCTCTCTGATGCCTCCCCACCCAAAAATGGATCCCACATCTTGATCCATCTCTTTCTAATGACCTTCTTTTCCCCCCTCGGTTCCAAGCTCTCCCTTGCTCGTTGGGAATCCTCTCTGGATTCTCTCTCTCCCTGGGCCTGCACAGGGCCTGCCTGGGAATCGCTATGTAAGGACTGACCATAGTTACCATGGCAATATGCAGCCTTCTGCTCTCACCTTTCGTGCAGGGCCGTGGCCGAACTCCTCCAGCTGCTGCTTGAAGCCGGGGTTGGGATTGGCAATGGGTCGTATTGCTCTTACTGCCCGCAATACCTCTTGCCAGCTTAGCTCCGTCACTGCCATGACATAGGCGACAACAATGGTGGTGCTCCGGGAGATCCCTGCAAGGCTGGAGTCAGAAGTGGGGAAAATCAGGGCCTTGATTTTGCTGTTTCTTCTTCCGCCCCACCCCCACTCACAGCCATCCTCCTTTGAGCCCAGGGGCACCCCATCACCGTGCCCTCCTTCCTTCTTCACTGCTATTTCAGTTCCTCCTTGGAGAATTTCTTCCCCTGGAGACGGGGCACTTCCATCATGACCTCAACTAGCTCTATACACACAGTACAGCCCCTAGAAGAAGTGAAAACATGAGCCACTTCCTGGAGGCCTGTGCCCAAATCGGTTCCTCTTCCTCCCCATTACAGTTGAAGCTAATGCTGCCCTATATGCTTGGTAGACAGTCCCCTAACCCAATGGCATCCTTAAATCAAGCTGGGCTGGGGAGACACAAGCATGATCTCTGACTCCAGGCACCACCCCAGTCCCAAGCCAGGTTCCCCACAAGCAGAGTCCATCAGCCCACATTAGCTTTGGTTAGTAAGCTGCTGCCCAACATGTGCGTTCTGTTTTCTCCAGAGCCTCGGCCTTCTGGGGACCCTGCTGCCCTGCCCAGTTTCCCACTGCCCTGCACTGTACTTGGGAGAATGCGGCGTGAGGGTCATTGGAAGGGAGCATTACCAGTGAACAAGGCAGTTCCCTCCACGCAGGCGGCAGTAGTGGATAAAACTGATACAGTCTTTGAAGTGCTTCTTGCTAGCAGGAAAAATAAAATAGAATGAGGACTCCAGGCTGTGAAATAGGATTTTACCGGGAGCCACAGGTATCTCCATGGCGCGCAGGACAAGGCAAGCAAAGAAAAATAGTGAGCACTGCTTCTTTCCTAGGCACCATTCACAGCTGCTGATTTAGTAACCGTGCCAGGGGACTGATGCTCCCGGCTATCCAGTGCACCCTGCAGCAGAGGGCCGCAAAGCAGCACCTGCCGGGCACCCAGAGGGCACCTCTGCTGTACTCACCAGCCCAGTTGGCACAGCCGACCACAAAGACACCTCTCCTTTAGCGCTCTTGTACTACCTTTCCAGGAGTTAATGAAAACGAGCCAATCTCTGGCCGCAGGCAGCTTGTCTGCTTGAGCCCCTGTTAGTGCTCGCATACCTCAGTGCTGGGTGCACCACACAGGAACTCTCAGCCCTGCTCTGTTATTCACGCCTCCAAAGTGTGACCCTTTCCCCCCTCCCTCTCTTATTCAGCTAAGCATGCTACCCGCCCCTGCAGTGGTGTGTGGCCACTGGATTCTTTAGTGGTGCCATAACCAGTTGCCACCCATCCTGATTTTAGGGAGCCTGTAACTAGCTTGTGACACCTCTCAAACTAAGCTCAGGCAGGATGTTGCATGGTGACTGCCGCCCACCCTACAGGACTCTCTTGCAAGGTGCCAACCTGAGTGTCCTCTTGAGACAGCTGGTTTGAGGCCTCAGCAGTGCACTTAGTGCCCGTCCCCCAGTTTGTCCTGCAAGCTCCAAGGTTCCCTGGGACTCTGATTCTGGAGGGGCCCTGGCTTGGCACTTACATGTTGGCCTCGGGTGTATCCGGCAGAGGAATGCGAAGATAAGTAATTTCCTGAAATGCATAAAATGCTCAGGTCAAACTTAGGACCCCTGAGAGATGTGAAGGTTTCATTTTCCCAAAGGGCGGCCCCCAGAGCTGCTCACTCTCCAGACCCCTCTCCTTTAGCACTTTAGTTACTACCTCCCTACCCCAAGCCCAGCTTTCCCACAACCATAAAGCAAGTACCACCTCTCTCTGCTCCTGAAAACGCTTCCAGAGTCCAAGGAGCAATGTCCACTATCCACCTGGGAATGCAGACCAAGGAATGAGTGATCAGGGAAGGAAATCGGTGACTTTGGCTAGCACAGGATAAATAGAGATGAGGACTCTAACTAAGGCCAAAGAGCAGAGAGTCCCTGATCATTTTGCTTTCTGAGCATACCTTTGGGACTCTTAGATTTGGGGGCTATAGTCACAGGAAAGCTGAAGGAGCAGCCCAGTTCCTCTGAGACTGTTGAAGGGGAGAGGGGTAGCTATCACTGTGGCTTTTCCTCTTGAGGGAGAAGGAGGATGTTAGGGGCAAGTGGATGAGCAGAAAGCAGAGGGGTGATGTTAGGGGCTTAGGTACCTACCTTCAGTAGTGGCTGGGGAGATTCATGGATTGAAATAATGTGGGTGATCTTATTCCTGCTCAGTTGCTCCAAATCTTTGGCATCTGAAAGAAGGAAAAACACAATGAGATTCCAGTATGTACTTGTCCCACGAGCATGCCTGACACATCCCTGCAGACAAATAAGCATGCACACACCTTGCTGCATAGAAACACATAGCTGCATTATACACACACACACACACAGGTGCCCATACACACTGCAGGTGAGCAAATGCTGCCACATGAAAACAACCTATAAATCCCTATGCACATGCACACACGTTATACTAAAAAGATACCTCCCTAAATGAATACACATCCTGCCTGCTCACACCGGAATGAATTCAAACACCACCAACATGCCCCAGCATAATGAACACATGTTTGGAAAAATGTGAAAACACACATGCAAATACATTCACATGCCTGCTTGCAGCATACACACATCCAGATGCTCCCACACAAAGGAACACACTCTTCCCCCACATGCAAACATGCAAAAATAGCAGCAGCTTGTATTGCTGCATTCACAATTTACCCCATCCATTAACTGCAGCAATGGAGCTGCATCCACTTACAACATGTCTGAAGTGACCCAGTCTGCCTCAACTCTTTAAACGCTCTGGACGATTGTTCCCCAGTTCTCCTGACATACACTCAACTAGCTTTGTGGCATATGTCATCTTTCAAAATTGTACTTACCTGAATGAGGATTCCTAGATGTCCTCCGCTTTCCTACAGAACAATGACCTAGCTTCTCTAACCAGTCTCAGTATTTTGTGGTTCTGGTCATTAGTTCAGGATGTAGGGTTAATCTTGTGGAAGGTGAGCATGCTGGTTTGGCCAAGTAAGCATCTTTGCAGCAGGTTTTTCTCTTATGATTTTAGCAACTGTTAGTTTGCAAGCGGTAGTTAGGCACTGCTTTTTCCTGTCTCAGAGCTTTGGGATTCTAAATGTTCATGTGGTATAAAGCATTGACTTGTAGTTCTAAAGTACTATGTGCTAATGGCACTATATAAATATTTAATACAATAGAGAATCTAAGAGGGCAGCTTCATGTCAGAATTCAAGGGAAGTAGAGAGAAGAGCAAGAGCTACCCGTCCCTTTATCTGTTTGCATTACCTTAGTATGGGGGTCTGGCAGTCAGAATGCTGGTATTTAGACTGATATGATTTTAATGTCCAGTGTTTTGCAACCTACCAGGGACAGCGGATGCTTTCAGTTGGAAAACATGTCTCTAGCTCTGGCACTTCACAAGCTATTGAACTTTAAATCCATACCATGAACCCAAATTTCTTGGTTGAGCAATGCTTTTGTGGCACAAGTCCAAGGCTGAATGTAGCAGGCCTTGGACTTGCTTTAACCCTTCTGGTTAATCTGGAGTCTGAGTATTCTGGATGCGTCTGCTGTAGCTATTGGGCTCAGTACAAGCTAACTAGTGAAATTCTCTAGCCTGTCATCTTCAGGGGGTCAGACTAGACAATCACAGTGGTCACTTTCTCACCTTCAAATCTATGAATCTGTGCTTCCCTTGTAATCCCTCATGTTCCTGTTGGTCAGGAATCTGTGTTCACTGCCTTTTGGAGTCTTGGTCCAAACTACTCTCCAGTCCCCTGTGCAATGGACAAAGGCTTTCAAGAAGGCTTTTCAGTCAATGAATTGCTTGTCTTAATGCACAAAAACAATGTCAATGGCCTTCTTGAGACAACTGATTGTCCTATCAGATGCATCCTCTATTGAGGGGACTGTATCATATAGAATATCAGGGTTGGAAGGGACTTCAAGAGGTCATCTAGTCCAACCCCCTGCTCAAAGCAGGATCAATACCAACTAAATCATCCCAGCCAGGGCTTTGACACGCCAGGCCTTAAAAACCTCTAAGAAGGAAATTCCACTGTATCCTCTCCTAGCAGGGGCATGGCCTTGCTCATTGATTGGGCCTCTTCCGTCTGTAAATCCCTGAGATCCTATGAGTTACTGAGTCCCCTAAGGGGGAACAAGAGGAAGAATTGTCTTGTTTTCCCTTACCGGATCTCCCGCTCTGATCCTCTGGAAATAAATGGTTACACTCTGCTGCTCATGTGCCATCATCTTCACAAAGAAACACAACACCTGCAAACACCACACAGTGATATTTTGCAGCAGGCAGCCAGCTGGGTTTCTGACACCATTCGCCAGAGGGGAAGCAGGTGACCATTGGTACACCGCATGAGCTAACAGGTTTCCTGTCTACTGCTAGTTGTCTGTCAGGCAGAAGAATTGCCACCCCCAGTGCTGTGATATTTATAGCTGGTATCAAGATGTTGTGTCAGAGTGGGAGAGGCAGAGTCCTAGTGTTGGAATGCAGGACACTCGTGGTACTGCTCCACGATGCTCAGAGTCAGTATGGTGTTCTTTAACCCTTTGTGGGCTTGTCCTGTCACTTTGCTCCCCAACATCATCAGCTCCGTCTTCCTCACAGCTGTGGGTTCACATCCCTTGAATTGAATGAGAGCCGCTCCTACCTGCCTAGCTTTTTACTCCTTTCTCTGGGCACCACAATTTCCTATCCCACCACTGCACTGGGCTGAGAACACTGATCACACGGGGGAATAAAGCAGGTGAGGCAAGAGAGCCTTGAATGGACAGGGGGGAGAGTGCCTCTCCCAAGCGCCAGGGGAAGAGTGACAGATGGAGAAAAGGGGAGAGGGGAGCAGAGTCAGGTAGGAGAGCAGGCAGGTGTTGCAGCTGAGGATGTGGCACTTGAGTTAAATGCAAAAATCAGGAAGTCAGAGGAAGGGATTTGTGCAGCGGGTGCTGCCGCCTCTCTGCCTGTCACGATGGTGACAATGCCTATGACAGAGTGACCCAGGGAGCTTAATGAGCTATGACAGCGCTTCTTAGTCATGACCGAACCAGGGAGAAATCTCTCTCCCATGTCCCTGCAGCACAGAACAATCCCTGAACATCCCTGTCTTCTGTAGGACAAGTCGATACCAGTGCTTCTGGCCTACTTAAGCACACACAGTATGGTCAGGGCCTGGAGAGAACCAGGCTCCCTCATGATGCAGGGCAGAGGACTACATGCATGTCATGCAACACAGACTATCGGTTCCTTCCCAACTCAGGCAGTTCTCTGGGTGCTCCCAGCAGTGTTACTCACCTATGAAGTTCCCAAGGAAGAGTCCAGGGAGAATCTGCAGGACACAAAAGAGAAGATTCAGCCTGAAAGAGGGTGACTCCTGGTGTGTTGTATTCCCCCACCCCATCCTGCCCCGGATCTAGCATTCAGACAGAGAGGAGGCACGGAGCATGCTTGCCTCTCAGAACAAGCCAAGAAGAACCAAAACAAACAAAGAAACCATCACTCTGTCTCACCAACCCTCCCCCTCCCTGGACCCCTGCCCACTCCCCTGCAGGTGAAGTCACTGAAGCTAGTCCTGTGATGAGGGAGAGTGTGCAGGGTGGCTCAGATATCGTGAGGGTCCTGCTTTGACTCTGGCTGTGCCCGTGGACCCCAGTGAGATGGGTCTCCTGGCTAAGGAGGGGGAGCAGCCCGTCCTGTCCCTGCGGGTCAGAGCACATCTCTGCTAATTCCATAACAACTTGCTAATTCCATAATGTGGCACTCAGAGAATGGGCTCCTCCGTGCCTGGCAGGATCAGTTGCAATGAGAACAATGGCATGAATCCCGTCAACGAGCCCCATAAATGGAGGAGGAAAATACCTGTTCCTTATGGTCTGTCTTAGATCTCTAACTGGTCACTTAGAGAACTCCCTCCTCCACTTAGCCAAACAGTGCCAGTCCTATAAGAAGTCCTTCCTTTTCTTTTTTTCTTCTGAAGAAACCTTGTTCCCAACACAAGAATAGCAGGCCAGAAGTGTCACAGAATTTAGGAATGCAATTGCATGTCTGATCTGTGCATGCACACATGCACAAATGAGGTGCACACTGTGCACCTAAACTGTCTGAAAATCTGGTCCTAAAGTTTTAAATACTTTAATTCCCACAATTACACAATTCCAGTAATCTGCCTGCTGCTATTTCCCATAGTAAGAAGACATCTGTTGCAGACTTAATTTCGTTAGGGACAGAATGAACTTCCAAACCATAGGTTGGAAACAAACATTTCTTTACCTCCCTTACTAATAGCAGCTTAGACTTTTAGAAGTGAAACGTTTAAAAATTCAGTGTACTCATAACTTCTTTGTTTGCATTTTTACATTTCTCTCAGCGTGGACAATGAAAACTAATGCAGTTGTTTTCACTTTTCATACAGATGTGAGGTTGAATGAGACCTCAAAGTCTTTGAGTCCAACCCCCTATGCTGTGGCAGGACCAAAATAAACCTAGACCATCCCTGACAGTTGTTTGTCCAATTTGTTTCTAAAAGCTTCCAATGATCTTCCATGACCTCCCTGGAAAGCCTGTTCCTGAACTTAACTACCCTTATAGTTAGAAAGTTTTTCCTAATGTCCAGCCTAAAATATTCCTTTCTGCAGATTAAGCTCATTACTTCTTGCCCGACCTTCAGTAGACATGGAGATCAACTGATCACTGTCCTCTTTAAAATGGCCCTGAACATATGGGAGACTGTGATCAGATTAGTATCGGAGGGCCCACGAAAGCTCATGATCCCTAAAATCTGTTAGTCTATAGGGTGCTGCAAGACTCTTTGTGATCAGATTGTCCTTCAGTCTTCTTTACTCAAGATTAAACATGCCCAGTTTTTTTAACCTTTTCTCATAGGTCAGGTTTTCTAAACCTTTGATCCTTTTGATTCTCTCCTCTGGACTCTTTCCAATTTGTCTACATCCCTCCTAAATTGTGGTGCCTCAGAATTGGACACAATACTCCAGCTGGAGTCTCACCAGTGCTGAGTACAGTGAGACAATTACCTCCTGTGTCTTACATACAATGCTCATGTTAATACACACCAGAATCATATTAGCCTTTTTTTTTGCAGTTGCATCACAATGACAAATCCTATTCAGTTTGTGGTCCGCTATAATCCCCAGATCCTTTGCAGCAGTAAGATCACCTACCCAGTTATTCCCCATTTTATAGTTGGGCATTTGACTTTCATTTATAGTCTGTTTCAAATTCTTGATGTTTCAGCGGTTGGTTTGCAAACACTGCAGGAGAAAGTTCAAAACTACAGTTTAACTTTTTTTAAAAAAGTACATTTGGAAATGTTTCTAGTGACCTCATTGTTCATAAGAGTTTCTTAAAAACGTTTTAAAATTTGGATCAAATTTTAATAGATAATGTGCCTTTAACAAATTAACTTTCAACTAAGAGATTGCTGTAGTGAAAGGACACGTCTAAAAGGGAAACTGCAGTAGCTATGTATCCAGGAATGTCCTTATTACACAATAACGTGCCTCGTTCAGCCCTACTCCTCCATGAAATGCAATAGCTTTGATATATTGCATCCTTCATCCAAAATATCACCAAACTCTTTGCTGTGCAGTGATAGCACAGAGAAGGTGAATGCTCTAAAGGGTTAAGAATGGAGGTTCTTACATGGGCAAATAAAGTCACTTCCTTGCAACTTGGGAAAACTTCACGGAAGGGGAAGCAGTGGAGGGCAGCCACTCTGCTAAGCTATGCCCTGGATATTGTACACAGCAAAGCCCATGGTATTCAAGCGGCCACTACTGGGAATGCTGAGAAGCTGAGTGGGGCAGTACAAAGCTCACGCCTTACGGATCTCTTGTCAAGTGCTTCTCTCATCCAGTTCTCTAAGGTGGTGTAAAACTTATCTTCCACCTTCACAGGGTATTGTCCTGGGCCGTGCACTGACCACCTAGCCTACTGGTGGCACTCTTGTAATCTCCTGGAGAGGAGTCCCAGGATCACCATTGGTCAGCTCTGATGTCTCTCTACTTATCCCTCTCCTTTTAGGGTAGTAGCACAGCTGCTTAGAACCTTTACTGATACTCCAGACCTGTACTAAGGACCTTGCCTACTGACTTGCACGACCTCTAAAGGATCCCCCTGTCGTTTCTTGTCTAGCTTTGCTCAACCTGTAGTTAAAGACCCATTTCTACTAGAAGAGCTGGTTTTTGCTGGTCCCTTAAAGTAGATTTCACTGTAAAATTGAGCATAAACGAGCATACCCTGAAATCTAACATGAAGTCGCACTTGGCTCTTGCTTCCCAAGAAATGGGGTCCAATAAAGAGACCTAATGCCCCTAAAAGCTCTGAAAAGCCTGTCTCAAAGAGAACAAAGATCCACAAAACTAGTGTCCCAGAGTCTTTATCTTTA
The DNA here is from genome assembly GCA_007922305.1 of Dermatemys mawii. Classification (NCBI taxonomy): domain Eukaryota; kingdom Metazoa; phylum Chordata; order Testudines; family Dermatemydidae; genus Dermatemys; species Dermatemys mawii. The sequence goes on from ML677360.1 coordinate 28,222,207, forward strand.
CCTTGTTCATGCCATTTCCCATGGTGCAAAGCAATTACTGTGGAAGGCAAGGGGGGGCGCAGGTGTTGTCTCTTGATTCGGTGGCACAGCGTTTCCCCAGCTGAAATCTTAGCTGCCCCTCTGAAATGTTCAATGGCAGGATGTTAATGTTGGTCATGAAGAGATTTACACCTTCACTGGTGTAAACAGCCACTGGTTTTTGTGGGAGTTTGGTTGTTTGTTGTAATAGTGGCGGCTTGCTTGTTTTTTCTCTTCAGAGGCACCAAAACTGATCTCCTTGCAGCAGCTTCACAGAATAGACCTTCACTCAATCCCACTGCTGGCCCCTTCAGAAGCCCTTCTCCGGAGACCCGCCTCCCTCCCAGCGAGTGAAGCTAGCCTTAAAGTGCCTTGCACCAGTTGTTCTCTTGCCCAGGGCAGAGACAATAGAGGAGAAATCCCACGTTCCAGCACTCGTGGGCATGCTAAGGCGATGCTATCTGCTGACATAGTGCTGCTGCTTTCCAAGCAAATCTGAACAAAGCCTCAGTGTTGGAGAAATAACAAAACCCTTTGTCCCTCTTGCTCCCTTAGAAGGAAGGTCTGTTAAGCTGTGCAGCTGAATGCTCAAAGGGATGCCCACTCCTGCCTGTACCCCCCGGGGCAATGAGTGCTATGAGACCACAGCTCCTACCTCTCTAGAGAAACTTGCAGCTTGACAGCAATTCCAGCCACTGCCACCCACTCACACAGGCAAAACTTCCCTTCCTCTTGGCTAACTTCTTTCTTTGTACTGCCAGGTGTGATAATGCAGCGGTATAGCGTGGAATGCAAGGTCAAGGGAGCACAGAGAAAAAGTGGCTCTCGGGACCTGTCCATCAATGTCAGGGTGCCTGAGAACACTCCTTATCGACAGACATACCTCCATCAACCCATTCCCCAAGGCATGCCAGCCAACAGCAGTAGCCACCTGCCCTGTTTGTTACATGCTCATACTCAGCAGGGAGGGTATTCAGGAAAAACTCCTGATCCAAGCACTCCTGAACTTTAGAGGACTTTGCATCTGGTTGGGTGCTAGGCTGGGACTGAGACAATTGTGGTTTGATTCTCTGCTCTGCCACAGGTACTCCCTGTGTGACCTTGGGCAAATCCCTTAGTCTCTCTCCACCTCGGTTCCCCATCTGTGCAACAGAGATAATAGCCCTGCATCATGCTGTGAAGCTGGATCTACTACAGTACTATAGGAAGGGGGCACCTGCTTAGATCTTGTGACTCTTACTTTATACCGTACTGTGTCCGCTGGGCCTTTGGGACTCTTCGGGGCAGGGATCCTGCTCACTTTCTGCCAACTGCGAAGTTTCACGCACGCTGGATGCTGTGCAAATAACCAGCCGGCAGGCGCCAGACAGGGGCGGAACGGTGTGCGAAGAAGTGAGCACGCCTTTGGAAACAGGCTCCAGGGAGATTCCCTTTGAGTCAAGAACCCACGTTTCGTCTCTCTAGCACCCATCCGCCGCGGCTCTCAAAGCACTCCAGGCCCCCCCTGTGCTGCGGGGGAGCCCCGCTAGCGGGGGGGGGGAGAGTGGGGAAACTGAGGCAGGAGGACCTGTTGCCTTGACCGAGGTGGGAACAGCCCTGGCAGCAGCCGGAACCGAACCCGCGGTGCTGCAGTCCTTCCTCAGGCAGGCCCCCCAGGGCAGACAGAGGCTGGGGCCCCGGGTGAGCCGGGCGCTCCCCCCCCCTTACTGCCCCAGCAAGGCCCCACGGTCCTCCTGCTGGGGGGGGGAGGAGGGGTTCGCTCATCAGGCAGCCCCCCCCCGCCCACGATCGCGCGCGGCGCGGTCTCGCCCTTGGCCGCTCGGGCACGAGCCGCGGCACCAGGCCCCGCCCTCAGGACCGGGGGAAGAGGCTGGTTGCTATGGGGACGAGACGCGCAAGATGGCGGCGGCTCTGGGGTGACCCCAGCCGCGGGGAGGCGGCACCATGGCGAAGAATAAGGTGAGGGTCGCGCGCTTCCCGCCCCCCC
>ML677360.1:28224611-28267738 GCA_007922305.1 Dermatemys mawii
CCCAGCCCGTCTAGCCCCCCCTGCACACCTGGTAGCAGCCAGGCCTGTACACATCCCGGGCACCCCTTGGAGACAGTGTTACTGACGCTTGTCATTAGAGCCTGTGCGGATACAAAATGTGTCCCCGCATCCAACCCACCATCCACAACCCTGGTCCGTGGATAGCCACGGATTTGCACGGCTCTGCTTGTACTAGTTGGTGTGTGCCTTAAAGCCCCATCTCCTGGAGGCAAGTGATTACTGGAAAATTGCAGCTTTCCTTTTTATTTTAAGGTAAGTCTCTAGCCCTTGTGCCTGCAAGGAAAAGGCTGAAAGTGGGAAACCTAACAGATTGAAATCCAGAAGGCAAATCAAAAGAACACCAAACGAATTTTTAAAAAATCTTATGAAGTTTTGTTGCCGGGTTTTTTTTGGGGGTGTGTGTGAGTTGTGATGAGCAGGAAGTTTCACTGGAGATGGGAGGTTTCTCTGGAGGGGAGATACCTGAGCTGTAACCTGAGCCCAGGGCGGGGGTTGGGAGAGGTGAGATCTTCTGCCTGGGAACCTGGACAAAGGCTGGGGGAGTGGCTGAGGGGAGGGAGAAAAAGGCAGCAGTTTTTCTTTAGAGGGAGTTAGAAGCTGGCTGGGGAAGAGGAGGGAGGGAGCCCTAATCTGGAGTCTAATCTCCCTGCCCCCCACCCATACTGACAAGATCTGAGTTGGATTATGTTCCTGTCATCTCAAATAAACCTTCTGTTTTCCTGGCTGACTGAGTCACAGTGAATCCCAGGAAGGGACCTGACTCCCCACACTCCATGACACTTGTAATTTTGGAATGCTCAGTGTTGTCATGGCTGTTGTTATTTAAATGCTAACCGTGTGCTTGAAAACAGTCTACAAAAATTGGGCCAGGTTCAGTCCTGATTGGCAAGTGCTGTATATGCCAGCATCCTAGTGAAAACTGTAAAGATACTGGTGAAACTTCACAGGACAAAGTGCCCTCCAACGGGCTGTCGTCCACAACTTATTCTGTACCAGCCTTATTCTCCCCATTTAATTGTTATAAATTATTTTTCCATTTGTCTTGTTGCAGAATGCAGGCCATAAAGGATCCTGTGGCTACCAGAAGCTGAAAGAACGGTGAGTGATTCTTTTTCTGAAGAATCAGAGGGGTAGCCATGTTAGTGTGGAATAGCAGAAGTGACAAAGAGTCCTGTGGCACCTTAAAGACTAACTAAAGTTTTAGAGCATAAGCTTTCATGGGCTAATACCCACTTCGTTGGATGCATGCATCCGACGAAGTGGGTATTAGCCCACGAAATCTTATGCTTTAAAACTTTAGTTAGTCTTCAGGGTGCCACAGGACTCTTTGTCACTTCTTTTTCTGAAGGGGAGGTTGAATGACATGTTTGCATGTGGACATGTAGAGGGTGGGTATATATTGCATATTACTTCACATTTGTTTCTCATTGCGAGAACTGGTCAGTAGTCTTTGTGCAATCACTGTTCCCTCCACAAAGGCCACCTGCCTGCCTTTAATGGTCATACTCCTTTTCAAATAGGAATTGGTATTGTCACTTTGGTCATAGATCCTTGGGCTTGTATATTCCTTACTGATATATCTTTGTGACAATGATTCCAGTTGGTTGGAAAAATCTGGACAAGAAGTTTTTGGGGAGAATTTAAATATTTTGTGGAGTCAATGCAATTTTGACAAAGTTCCTCTGACAACTAGACAGGTCTCCAAACGTTTCCATCAGAAATTTCCTCTTTTTTTGCAAGCTGGCCTGCCTAACTCCTTGGCAGGCTGCTGGGGAGGATGAGTTCCAGAGTCTGTGGCTCTGGGGTACTCTTCTAGGAGGATTATCTCATAGTCTAGGACTTCAGGGCTCCAGGGTATGCAGTTCCAAGCAGACTGCCCCAGAGCCAGCGCGCCAGAATTTCAAAATGATGGGGTTTTGTTCCAAATTGGAATTAAACTAAATTTCAGAATTCCCCTGAAATGGAGTATGTTTTTCTGCCCAGCACTAATCATATTCTTGCATCATCCCATAGAATCCCAAATGCAATAAACTGATGTTCAGACTCTGTGTAGGGACTCAGTTTATGCACCACTAAAATGCAGCCACATCTGGGGTGAAGTACAGCAAATAGTTGAGAGTGCTTGGTAACAGTGCATAACAATTTAGTATAAGAAGTAGACAGTATCAGTTGAATCAGCAGGGGGAATTCTAGGTAGGCAAAATAATTACTTGAGATGGAAGTTGACCAGAACACTGAAATTAACCCAAAGAGTTTCATGGTGTTTTTTATGATCACAGGTGGTCATTACCTTGTTTTTATATCTTATCTGAAAAATAGTACTTCCAGCACCATAGCACCTCATAACACAATAAGGGGCATTGATTATTTACAGACTTAGAGGAAAGAGTTAGTAGGACCATTTCTTGGAGCACTCAGGTGTTCCTTGGTAGCTCACATCCAGTAGTGCATGCACTGACCAACCTTTTACTTTAATCTGCAGGGTTGGATGGGATCATTATACAAGGTGCTATGGCTGAAATTAATTTTATCTAATATGTAGGCTATCTTATTGATTAGAGGAGCAGTTCTCAACCAGAAGTCTGCGACCTCCTTGGGGGTCCATGAGTCATTTCAGGGGTTCCCCAAGCCCTCGCAGGCAGAAGTTCCCAGCCCCAGTGTCCTGTGGGGATAAAGCCGGGAGCCCTGAAGTCCCTTGGGGATAAAGCCCTGAGCCCCCACTTTTCCACTCCGCAGAGCTAAAGCTGGGAGCCCTGGTAGGCAGAAGCCTTGAGTCCTCCACCCCGCCCCAGCAGCTGAAGCCTGGAGCCCCATGCCCTGTCCGGAGTCTTCTGGGCCCTGGAAATTTTATAGCATTTTGCAGGAGCCTCAGAAGGAAAAAGGTTGAGAACCCTTGGATTAGACGGTAATTAGAAGGTCTGAACTAGCAGAGTGAAAAGGGGAGTGAGATGCTCTGCACTTCAGGAGATTACATTATCTTTACATATACTGGTTAAGGCATACATGAAAATGATTTGGGTTGTCTCAACATAGTTCATTTTAAAATTTATTTTCTTTATAGGCTTTCCTATGATGCTCATCACTATAGTATATTATCACCTTGTCTATATTAATGAATGTATCTTCACAACACTTCTGTGAGATAGGGAAGTATTATTATCATTATTGTACAGATGGGGAGCCTGAGGCACAAGAGACTAAGTGAGTTTCCTAAAGTCATGCAAGGAGCCTGTGGCAGAACAAGGCACAGAATCCAGATCTCCATTTGTGGCAGGCTTGCTCTTGGACTTCACAGAGTGTGTGGTGTCTTTTTTTTCTCCCCCCCCCCCCACAGAGAACCAAGAGCTTGCATCCGATTCAAATGTGCACTCACAAACACCATCATAGATATCCTGCGCCAGAGACCTGGATGGGTTGAAGTAAAAGAGTAAGCTCCAGATTCTTTCCCTTTGCAACTGGTTAGCCTTCCCTATCCTTTTGTCCTATTCAACTGTGTCTCCACTAGAATTTTCAACCATGTTTGCAAATGTGTCTCTAACATAACTCCTTGTCAGTTCATGTTAAACTTTGTTCTATCTCTGCTCTGGACCAGGTCATATGAGTTCAGCATCCTTTCAACAAAGTGTGGCCAACCCTTTTTAGAATGAGTGACACTATCCACATCAGCAGAACAATTGATCTCAATGCAGCTTTGATGATGGAAGAAGAAGCTGTGTTTGACCACTATTGTTAAATGTGGCTGAAAATTATGGTGCAGACAGTCTCTTTTTTCTGCCAGCCTCTCTCATTCCTGCTCTAATTTAGTATTGCGGTCATTTATCCTGTCTCTAGCTTTTTCTTTCTTTCACTGATTTGTTGTGTTTGAAGACTAGGAACTGCTGACTATAGTTTTTCAGTTTTAGTTCTATTGCTATTGATTTGTCATCCCTTAAATAGGATCTTATAAATACAATTAAATAATGTAGTACTGACTCAGGGGGAAGACTGCCACACATTGAATTTGAGGGAACTGACTCCAGTGGAGTTGCCTGGCTGTAGATGACTGCATTCTTAGTCCTGCGTCTGCTTTTCTAACTAATTGGTTGATTTCAGTTGAACTCCTGGTAGTCAAGAATCAATATAACTGTTTTGTTTATACCTAATACATTGGTATATTCAGACCAAAACAGGCTTGTTTAGAATGGGAACCATTAAAATTCAGAGCCTAAACTTTTAAAGAACAAAATAACAAAAAAATGGATTAATCATGTGTACCAAGGCTTTTTATTAGCCTGTAAAACCTGCAAGAAAAGAAGAAGCAGTGGAGATGATAACAGCTGGTGGCTGTCAAGAAGCATGGGTGTGGTGATGACCTAGAACTTAGTGCTTGCCTTACCGGCTGTGTCTCTGCCCCTTTCTACAGGGAGGGTGAGTGGGATTTTTACTGGTGTGATGTCAGTTGGCTTCGGGAGAATTTTGACCATACCTACATGGATGAACATGTTCGCATCTGCCACTTTCGGAACCACTACGAGGTAAGAAACCACTATTAGTGAAACAGATGGGTCAGAATGGTTTGGGGAAATAGTCAGTAAACTTCCATGGGAGAAGCTTGTTGATAGAAAATACCTTGTAATATTCACTGCCATGAAACCTAATCCCCTCCTGACTGCTGTGCGAGCCCCTCCTCAGAATTTATCAACCTCTGTCACTCCAGGAAACAGAAGAGGGGCTCTGCCCATGAACATTACAGTAGATTTATTGTATTCCACATCTGATAAATCTCATGAAGGTTGAGCTGGACTGTCTCAGGAATCCAGTACCAGCTCTACACTAAAATGACAACTGTGTTGTAGCACAATTCTTCCTTGGGACAGTTCTAGCATAGTTCCAGAATGGAGCACGAAGCAGAAACACACGTAAAGTCCCATGTACGCTACACAATGGAACTGTGTTTTAAGTATATCTGAGGACCATTGCATTGCAACCAGCTCATCTGAGATGGTTGTATTTTCAGTATAGACAGGCCTTAAAACTTAGTGTTTGCCTTGGAAATCAGCGTAGCAGCTACACCTAAAGCTTTAGACCAGAAATAATCCACTGTGGATTGCTACAGCTTCCCCGTGCTCCTCCTGAGAACTTAAAAACCCCACAAAACCCCAAACCATATCCCATGCACATATCAACCATGCAGACTCCTCCACAAAGAAGGAAAGAGTCCCTAACTTTACCTATTGTTTTTCTCATTAGTTAACCTCCTGTGGCATCACTGCTGAGATCTGTAACCAAATATCACCAGAAACATCTGATCTCCTGGGCAATTCAAGTGAAAGAAGAGTGATGATTAATTTGTGTTAACATTTGCAGAGTCTGCTCTTGTATTTCTCTTTCCACTCAGCTGACTCGTAAGAATTACATAGTGAAGAACCTGAAGAGGTTTCGGAAGCAGATAGAAAGAGAGTCAGGAAAGCTGGAGGCAACAAAATGTGACTTTTTCCCGAAGACCTTTGAGATGCCATCAGAGTACCACTTGTTTGTGGAAGAGTTTCGCAAGAATCCTGGCATCACCTGGATTATGAAACCAGTAAGTATGGTCCTGTCTGAGAGGACAGTTCAGAGGAGACATTGCTCGCTTGGGTGTTCTGTGGGGAGAGAAGAGTATACACACAAATCCATAGTAGGTACAGCTCTTAGCCAGGTGGTCATAGGCATAGGCACCGACTTTTATTTTTCCTGGTGAGTGTTCCATCCCCACTCCGCCCCCTCCTTGAGCACCCACCCTCACTTTGCCTCTTCTTGTCCCTACTTCTTCCCTTGAGGCGCTGCCCTCACTCCACCTCTTCCTGTCCATGCTCCCCCAAGGCTCCATGCCAGCTGCTGAACAGCTGTGGTTGGTGGGTGTTGACCACCCCAACTATTTTTTTCCATGGGTGCTTGAGCCCTGGAGCACCCATGGAAAAAAATAGGACAATAAAAAATATTAGGGGTATGGAACAGCTTCCATATGAACAGAGATTAACAAGACTAGGACTGTTCATTTTAGAAAAGAGGCAGCTAAGGGGAGATATGATAGAGGTCTATAAAATCATGAATGGTGTGGAGAGAGTGAATAAGGAAGTGTTAGTTACCCCTTCACGTAACACAAGAACCAGAGTCAGCCAGTGAAATTAATAGGCAGCAGGTTTAAATCAAGTAGTAGGATTTCTTCGCATAACACACAGTCAACCTATACAACTTATTGCCAGGGGATGTTGTGAAGGCCAGAAGAATAACTGGGTTAAAAAGAATTAAGTACGTTCATGGAGGATAAGAAAGCTAGGGCTGTATGACAAGGGATGGGGTTACTCGATAAATTGCCCTGTTCTGATCATTCTCTGAAGCATCTGGCACTGGCCACTGTTAGAAGACGGGACACTGGGCTAGGTCTGATGCAGTATGGCCAGTCTTAGGTTCTTAACAGGACAGTCACTTTGCTCTGCTCAGAAGGTCTGGTAGGAGGGGACAAGACAGTTTGTCTCACTCTGCAGATCAGGCCTATCAGTAAGAGTGGGTTTAAGAGTAGTGAGTGGGAGGCAATTATGCAAACTAACAGTTTAATTACAGCCATGAGGATAACAACTAGTGATTATCCAAGTCTACCCATGTTAATTTGGGTTAATCAGCAACAAGAAACCTTATATTAAGCTTATATTTTTGTGCCCACAACCTCAATTATCATTGGAAATAACCTGAATACAATAAATGAGAATATATTAAAAGATTGTGGTCACAAAAATTATACCAACAACTGGAACGAAGTAGTTCGTGGCTGACCTCAAAACTCACAAGTAAAAATAAACTTAATGTAACTCCTCATGTCACTCTGTGCTCTTGAAAGGACCTAGATCTTGCAGTCTCAGATAGCCTCTGCGTTTGTTGCTGTTGTGTTTAGAGGGGATGTGCACAATTCTGGTCCCAGGGTTGAGCTCATGTGGGGCCATAATAGAATTTTCTTAGTGGGTGGTCCAGGGAATTTCCTTCCTCATGTGGTCCATCAGAGCCAGCTTCTGGCTGCTTGTAATGTGCATTGCAAACTTGGTGGTCTTCGAGCTCGTTCTACTCTCCTGCTGCTTGTTTTAGCTCTTCGTATCTCTCTGACTGACTGTTGCTTTATCCCTTTCTCATTAAATACTACTGTGACATACTCAGACTCCAAATATAGCTTAAAAACCTGTGTTGTTTTACTTTATTTCTGCTGTCATGTGATTAACTTATTTGGTCCCATGGGACAACCTCATCTGCATTCTGCCCACTAAACCTAGACTACATCTAACATCTGAACTGCTTTCAGAGAGCCATCATTGAAAGAAAAGAGGGGGGAAAGTCTCTGCCGCTTTATTTCTTTCCCCACAAATGTGCAGCAGGGAAAATGGGAACTTAAACGTAGAGAGATGAGATATTGTCTTGGCTCAGTGCCAGTTTGAAGCTAGAAACACTTGTTTTATCACACTGGAGAACTAGGATTCGAGGATTTCCAATGGCGTAAAGCAGTTTGTTTCTATCCTTGGCCTATGTTCCTAAGGTCATGAAGGATTGGATCTTAAAATCATGTCACCCTGGATTTATAGAAAATAGCTTCATTTGTAGAGGTTTCTAAAATTTAACTTTACTGTCACTCCAAGGCCTGTAGCTAGTAACTAAGGCAACCTAGCTTATGCACAGACAGATGTGAAAAATAGTCCAATAAAAACTTTTAAAACTACTTACAAAATCTAAGGGAACTGTTGTCTAAAATGTGAAATAACCAAAACCTATGATGGCATGTGGTGATGTAAACTTTTTATTGCCTCTCTTTTGGAAGGGCTTGTATAATTCATGGCATTCCCACTCATGAATACTGTCACCATCTCATTAAAACCCTTATATCGCCACACACCATCCAGTGTTTGCTTTTTATAGCTTTATATAAAATAGCATCTTCAGCCTTTTTAAACACAATATGGAAAAGCACTGACTTATTCTTCTGAACTGGATTTGTGTGGGTTGTTGGCTGACTTGTTATATTATTAATATTATAGCTCCTTTCATCCAAGGAGCTCAAAGTGCTTTACAACATTTTAAGCCTCACAGTATGCCTGCATAAATATATGGACAAGTTCACGCACCACTCACATAGCAGCATTTAAGGTCCTGATTCGGAGATCCTCGTCCTGTCAGGATTGGGTCCAAGCACCACAACACAACAGTTCAGGACAGGAAGTGAAAGAGGATACAGTTGTCTATGTGAAACTGCAGGGAGGACCTGAGTAGGAATTTGGCCAAGACTGGGGTTGACACTCTCATTCTTATTGATATTAAATGATGTTAAGTGGCCAGAACTCTGGTTTTGTCTTTTACCCCAAATCCAGCTCTTCAAACACATCCATGGCAAGGGCTTCTAGGTATTAAGGTAACATAAATTAATAATAATAAATGCTGTACCCAGTGCCACAGTATGGTGTTCCTGACCAATGACTCCAGATGAGTCTCCTGTTTTTCACTTTTGTACAGCACCCACCATGCCAAATGGGTGCTTAATAAATGATAAATCAGAGTGCGCAACAGATGCTTCCATAATCACCTTTTAGAGAACAGCATCAGTTCTGGAAGAGAAATGCTAACAGCTGTGTGTGAGAGTTGCCAACAACTATAAAAAGGGCAGCAACCTGGATCTTCTGTTAGCTACCACAGTGCTGTAGAAATAAGATTTCTTTCAGTAACCATTTGTTCCCAGCTGGAGGTGAGTGAGAAAACTTAAGAACAAAGCAACTAACACTTCCCTTCTCCTTTATGTTGCAGGTTGCCAGATCACAAGGAAGAGGCATTTTTCTGTTCCGAAAACTCAAGGATGTCATTGACTGGAGGAAGGTGAAGCATGTACTTTCTCTTTTTACGCCACTAAATTTTTTGGGAGGAAGGTCCACCTAGACTACAGGTCACCAAAGTGTGGGGCGTGCCTCCCTAAGGAGAGGTGGAGGACTGTCCAGGGGAGTGTGGGGCCTGGGCCAGTCCTTAGGGGGATGGGGAGGGAGTATAACCAGTCTCTACCTGCCCCCAGCTCTGCTCCAATCCAGCTCCCAGCCGCATCCCCAGCTCTCAGCTCCACATGTGCGTGGCCCCAGCTCCAATCTTGGCTGCAGCTCTGTTCCTGGCCCTGGCCAAGGTCGGGAGCGGAGCATCTGGCTGCCAGCCCCCACCGCAGCCCAGCTGTGGCTCCGCTCCTGCCTCAGACCCACCCCCACCTGTGGCCCCAGCCTTGGTCCCCTTCCTCCTGTCTGCATCCCCCAGCTATGGTCCCGCTCCCAGCCCCGGCTCAGGGGGGCATGAGGACACAGACAGGGATAAGGGGGGACTGCTGACCTAGAGCTTTGGTCTTCCAACTGTAATTTTGTCTACGTACTATTACTAGTCACTTACAGTCCCAGTTTACAGCTTTCACATGTAACACTTGTCACTGTCCAACAAAATAAAAGGTGGGATGTTCTGTCGTTGATCTGAAATCTAAAACTGGGATGGATTGACTGGAGAATCCTGTGAGTACTTATGATTTGATTTTTCTCCTTGTTCAGTCTTGTCCACAGAGAAGAAATAACTTGTTTTATTTTGCAGGATGGGGTCCGTACCGATGATCAGAAAGATGAAACTCAAGTAGAGAATTATGTAGCCCAATGCTATATTGAAAACCCATATTTAATAGGAGGTAAGACGCTTGTTTCAATCTGTATCTGCCTGACATGTGGAGAGAGACATTCCACCTATGGTGCTCCTGTCACATAGGGAGGGAGATCCCCAGATCACCTGTCTGATGAAGGTTAAGACTTTATATGGTCAGTTTTTGCCTGAAATTAGCTACTTATGGATTTACATGTGAATTCTGCATGCAGTCACTGCTGCTGGTGTGGTAGTTTAGTGATTCTGTCCCAAAAGATTTTGAGAATACAAAGGTGATCCAGTGAACAAAAATTAGACCTAATACAAGCCACACACATTCAAGATAAGCCCAGCCCCACTGTCATATTGTAGCAGGTTTCTCTCTAAGAACTTGTCTTCAGACAACCAGGCACCAAAAGGTTTTAGCACAAACCTTTTGTTGCTGTGGTGCAAGTCTGTATGCGGCCACTTATTTTGGATCAAGAGCATCCTACTGATTTAAATGGTCTTAATCCAGAATTCATGTCCGCACACAGATTTGTACCAAAACAACAAAAGGTGTGATTTAAGACCCATCTAGTTATTTTGGTGCGTGGCTGTGTGTAGATAAGTTCTAATTTGGGTTTTTGTGACACTAGGTATGACTAGCACAAACTTCACTATGTTGTATTGCTATATATTTCTTTTTGATTCACAGGTCGAAAGTTTGACTTGAGAGTTTATGTTCTAGTGATGTCTGTAAGTGCAGAAGTCCATTTTATTTTTATTGCAGTGACTGGACTGGATTTTCTTGCTATTCACCCTCAGTTTCTCTCTCCCCTTTCCCTCAGTACATTCCACTGAAGGCTTGGTTATACCGGGATGGCTTTGCTCGCTTCTCCAACACACGCTTCACTCTGAATAGCATAGATGATCATTGTATCCTGACCTGTCCTTGTGTGTTACAGGACAGTTGCTAAGAAATGGAGTCTACCATTTTAATAGTTTGGGAGGGGAGGGGTGCAGAAGGAATCCAGAAGCACAAGTACGCTTAGCTCTTGTCTCCTGACTTCTGGATACTTACAGAATTCTCATCCTCTGCTATTGTTTCTCACTGGCTGTTCTGTGGTCATCTTGCTTTGCTCTCACCCTCTGTCACTGGAATACTGGTGTCAGTGGATCTCCAGAAACGTCAGTCAGCTAGGGTCCAACGTGGGAGATCAATCCCACTTCAGTAGTACAGGTGCACTTATTGCAGCCTGCTTTTTTCGTGGATTCATGGAGTTTAAGGCCAGAAGGGTCATCTAGCCTGGCCTCCTGTATATCACAGCTAGGGCTCTGTGTCTGGATTCCATGACTTTCCACAACCTCTGTAACTTCTGCGGCTGCCAGCGTGGCTGACTCCAGGGCTGCCCAAGCAGCTGGTTCCGGGGCCAGCTCCTCTGGTGGCCGGAGGGAAAGCCACACCGGCCATTGCTGGAGCGGCTCTGAAGCCAGCCATTCAGGCAGCCCCGCAGTTAGCCGCACCAGCCGCTGCTATAGTGGCCTGGGGTCAGCCACACCAGCTGCTGCTCGGGCAGTCCCAGGCAGCTGGCCCTGGGAACTGCCTGAGCAGTGGTTCCGGGGTGGCTGGTGCAGCCACTGCTCAGACACCTCTGCAGCTGCGCTGCTGCCCCCCCAGTAGTGGCTCCCTGAGGCAACACCCAGCAGTGGGCCCTTGGGCATTTGTCCCCAGTAGTGACCCCCACCTCCAAGATTTAGTCAGGGGAATTTATAGTATAAGTCAGGACGGGTCACGGGCCGTGAATTTTTGTTTATTGCCCATGGCCTGTCCATGACTTATTAAAAATACCTGTGACTAAATTGTAGCCTTAATCACAGCCCATTAAATTTCACCCAGTTACCCCAGTATTAAGCCCAATAACTTGTGTTTAACTAAAGCATAATTTGTATTTGGCTAAAATTAAGCATATTCTTCCAGAAAGGCATCCAGTCTTGACTTGAAGACATCAAGAGAGAGAATCCCCCACCTTCCTTAGTGAAATATTTAGTAACTTGCTCATTTTTGCTCAGTGTGATCAAAAGGTGGGTTGCTTTAAGGAGGCAATCCAGAGGGGTCTGCAGCCATGAATCTTGGGCACCGGTGCTCTGCAGGGCAGTTAGGTTGTGTTCCCAGGAGAAGAGCTTCCATGTAAGTCCATCACAGGAGCCAGTGAGGCTAAAACTTGCTCTGGGCTTTGTTACTAGTTGTTCCAGATTTCCATTTTTATCTGTATTTATTGTTTCTTAATTTTTCACCAAGATGTCTTCCTGCAGTAGTGGGTGTAAGCTCCACAATTAGGGAAGGGAGGAGATTCATTGGCAGAAGGAGCACAGGAGGCTGGTTTAGGACTCAAATTCAATTTCTAATTATTTAGAGTGTCATTTTCTGTCTCCGTGATCCTTACCTCCTCCTAATGCCAGATGTGCACCTCACCAATGTAGCAGTGCAGAAGACTGCACCTGACTACGATCCAGAGAAGGTGAGTGAAAACTTACTGGCTATTTCAGTTGACCCAGCCTGTGTCCAAGCACACACACTTATGCTGGGTAGTTCAGGGAATGCAAGCAAGGAGCTGTTCTGGCCTCGTTGTTCCAGCTACTGTGCCGTGTATATGGCAGGTTGGTAGTCTCTGAGGATGTGCTGTAGGGATGCTCTGCCTTGTCTGTCCTCTGATACCCGATGAATGTGTTCACTGATGGATGTTTCAGGAGATCCAGTGAATGAGAATTCTGCTCTAATGGTTCCGTAACAACTGTGCACTACTTAGTGGTGTTGGGCATTCTGACTCCACAAGTAATTCATTGTTAGATAATGCTTGTCAGAGACCCAGACTTGTAGTGCTTAGCATTCACCACAGCTATAAAATGAGTTTCACATCTTCACAGTCATCTGTGATTGCTACTCCCCTTTTCTGAGGGACCTGCTGTTGGAACAAAGAAAACATCTTAAACAAATGAGATTAGCCTTAAATACTCTTTGTCAATCTGAGATAGTTAAAAGTTCATAGAAACAAAGATTTGCGCTGAACTTTCCATTTTATATGCTTATCCTCTAAACCTCTAGCCTAATATTTCTTGGTCCTTTGGAAAGGGAAGTCCTAGATGTGTCTTGTGAGAATCTGATGGTAGAATGGTGATCACTATTAGGATACCACTCCCAGTCTTGAGATTAAGTATTGGTTTTACTCCACTGTCCAAGCAGAGATTGCAGTTTTTCTCTAGATTAAGGTTAAATTATTCCTTTCCAAGATGCACTGAGGGAGTAACATCTGATTCTGAGTGTTTGGCTTCTTATTCTGAATTGTCCTTTGACTGTAGAGAATATTGAGTGATTGTTTCAGGTGGTCAGGAACAGCTTGTGACAGTGGTCTTTGTATGTATTAGGGCTGCAAGTGGACGATTCAACGGTTCCGACAGTACATGACTGCCAAGCATGGAGCAGAAGAGGTGGAGATGCTCTTTGCAGAAATGGACAACATTTTCATCAAGAGCCTACAGAGTGTTCAGAAAGTGATCATTAGCGACAAACATTGCTTTGAACTGTATGGATACGACATCCTGATAGACCAGGATCTCAAGCCGTAAGCATGTTCGTGAGCATACAAGTGGCATACAGTGAATGGAAGGCTGCCTAAACAATTTAGCAATGGCCAGTGAAGGGAGGCTCACTGCTACTAACTCCTCCAATAACTATGTATTACAGCAGGACACCCATGAACACTGATATTCAGCCAAGCCCCACTATCAGACTGATAGGACTAGCTATTAAGTACACTTGCCATAACCTCAAAAGTAATTATGTGAAGTGTTGACTAAGAGGCAGCCTTCATTACAAAGTTTTAGACTGTGGTGGGGTAACTTCTTCTGTTGAAAACTATGGGAAACAGGAGTCTAAGAGATTGCAACAAGAAATCATACAAATTTGATTCAACTTAGATTTTTATAAAAACAAACTTTCGCACATGACTACTAGAAACAATTCAATTGTTTTCTGAATACACATCAATTAAAATGTGCTTTTAAACATATCAACCTTCTTCTGCAGTGTTTGCAACCAAAATATTGCAATGCTGGGAACCTGAAAGTAGAACAGACTTTCACTGCACAAGTAAACAATGAGCAGCAAAAGCAACAAGATGAGATTTTTAAGATTTTCAGTTTTAAACACAGAAAGAGCTGTTAGTAACATTGATAAGGAAATGTGTATAACGTATGATTTAAGTTGACAGTGCCACTTTAAGCGTCCTCTCATTTCTTTCTCTTCCTCCCTCTAACGATGTGTGGTAGCTGGTGTTCCAGTTACAACCTTCAATGGCTTGTCAGCATAAGTCTGATGTCTCTGCAGCGCCACTGGGAACAGCTTTATTTAAAGTGAGCTAATAAACGCTGCTCAACTGTGGTCTTGGGTAACAACCCAAATTTGTACAAGCTAGTCTGCTGTAGTCATAGCTTCAAACCAAATTACTGCTTCTGCAGTGACAATCTGCACAGAAAGAGCTTGTGTAACCTCCACTGATCAAGAAACAAATCCAGCTGAGGCAAACTGGACTGAATCACTGTGATGTAACTATAATACTACAGTTTGCTGCTGTCATCTGAACAACTTATTGGGTACTTCCAGATCTACATAATCATATTGTGCAGTTTGTTAGGAAACTACTTCCAAGACACAGTCACATCCCTGCACTGAGGAAAGGGTTAAAACTTACCCTGTGATTTAATGGGGTATGGGAGAGAAGGTTGTTTCATCTAGATTCTAGCCTTTAGTTTTACTTGTGTACTTTTTAGGGTGCTGGAGGGGAACTCAGAATGTTCTTTGACTGTGTGTAGGAATGATGTTTGAGGTTATATTTCCTATCACTTCACTCCCTCCTGCCTGCTCTCCAGCAGTGCAATATTTCCATAGATAGGCATTTCTGTTAGGTGGACAGATTGCTTAGCAGTCTGCTTCTTTCTAATTCACTGCTGTTCTCTCGATAGCTGGCTTCTTGAGGTTAATGCTTCTCCCTCCCTCACTGCCAGTAGTCAGGAGGACTATGAACTCAAGTGTCGCCTTCTCAAGGACACGTTGCATATCGTGGACATGGAGGGCAGGTGGGTGAAAAAACAAGTTTACTGCTCCCCAGGAGTCTTACCAAAGTGTGTGAAATGTATCTGAGCTAGTCCTCTGGCTTCTGTAGGCAAAAGATTGTACTCAAGGCTGCTGGCTTGTCATGCTGGCATTTGCCTCTCCCACTTGGTGCTATTGCCCTGTGATGTATCTAGAACTTTCCAGTGATCCACTGTTTTGAAAACAGGTTAATATAAATTTCTATTTTACACATCAGGAAACTTAACCACTGAGAGCACTCTGCGCGTGGCCTTTTCTCAGGGCCACAAATGAAGGTGGTGCAAGAGCTGGGTCTTGAACTGGAATTCCTGGCTCTCAGTCTATTGCTCAGCCCACACTTCTCTCCTTTCATGCCTCATGTATCCAGCCTCCTGGGCCAGGAAACTTGCCTTGCATCATTTTATGATTGACTGTGCAATTGTGCTAACCGAAGATATTAATAGTAAATCGCTTCCCATTGTGGCGCTCAGCTGTTTGTTGTTCTCCCTGATCTGCACAGGTTTCCAGCCAATGTGCAGACAGTAAATCAGATAGCTACACAACCATTACACATGTACTTTAACACCTTGCATTTAATATTGCAGACTGACGGGGAAGGAGAAGCGTATTGGGGGCTTTGACCTGATGTGGAATGATGGTCCAGTCAGCAGAGCAGAAGGGAATGTGGATACACCAGTAAATGGAAGCTTCATGGCAAACACACATTTAGGTACTTCACTCATACGCAGATGGCAGGGCATCCCACTCAAGGTCCTTAACTGTTTAGACATCACCCAAAGTGAAAAAAGTACTTTTCCCGCAAAAGTAAGAGTCCGGTGTGAATTATCACATAGCGCTAGCAGAGTGTAATACTGGTGAGTCGCATCTTACACGGGAGTTATGTCCCAGGTCAGCACGTAAAGTGAAAACGGTGTATTGTCAAAACTCATTGAGTTTAATGGTGGTCAGAATCACCCGCACAACAGATAAAGTTTTAAAATTGTTATTTTTCTTTTTTTTGCTGACTGCGTAAAGCTGAAATTGCGCATGTTAAATGCGCATAAGAGGCAACTCGCCTGTACCCCTGTGAGGCGGTGAACATTTTCCCATTGTGGGTGTAAATGATCAAACTATAGGAGTGTTAAAAACTGATGTCGTGGTAGTAATTAGATTTTTGGAACGCCTCACCTGCCAGTTCCTTTTAAAAACTATTCCCAGAGGTCCATAATAAAATTGTGACAACTGTTTACTGTGCACATTTCTAATGTTGATTGCATATTCTTGTTTAGTAGCCCATAGTAATGCCAATTCAATCAGGCAGAAAGTGCCTATTGCAGGTTTTCACAGAGCTCTAAGTAGTTAAATGTGCCTTCAGTATTTTCTCTGCCTGTATGCTAAATGATTGGAGCACAGCTTTGTCTGAAAACAGGCGATTATCTCTACTCTTCCCCCTTTTGGAGGGACTAAGTCATATGTCACTTTAATGCTTTCATTTCAGGCTACAATAATGACAGGAAAAAACAGCTGAAACAGCTCTTCAAACCTCTTCATACCCAGCAGAAAGTTTCATGCTGATCCAGAGCATCAGGCAAGAGAAGTTACTGAGGACTGAGCTCTTTCACTCCCTCTTCCGCATATTGTAAAGCTGCAGTTCTCATTTGTCTTTGGACAGTTTTGCTGCCTCAGCATAGGACTGCTGGCCATTTGTTGGTTCCTTAGGATTTTCCCTGCGTGGGAACCTTAGTTAACAAATGAATCCTGTTCATAAGCTAGAGCAACAAAAGAAGTGGTTTGGCTTTTAAGTTGGACATGATGCAATCAGGTATTTTGGTTATGTTCCATTGTGGTTGACCAGTTCTTCAGTAAAGAATTAATCTGTTTTGTTCCACAGTGCAGGCTCTAGCAAGGCTGTCAACTGGCTACCACATACAACTATAGATCAGCTGTACACTCCACATTGCAGACAAAAAGCACTCCTATCCATCACTTTGACTCTATATACGTTGAAATGGGTATGAATAAAATATTTAATGCCTCAGTGCTGTTAGAAATCCAGAAGAAGTGCTGCTTCACTGGTCCTCAATTTGAGGTTATTGACATGAGTAGTTTTCCTTTAAAGTGTAAGCTATAAAAGGGGCTATACAGACTCTGCTAGTAAAATGGAAGCTTTTAAGAAAGGTGGGTATTTGAGCCTCATGCTGCTACTTCTATAGAAACATGTCAGATCATAAGACCTGTTGCCATGATACAGTAACAATAACCTTACTGTTATATTTTATGAAGGCATTGAGAGAGGCTCCACTATGCTGGTTACATTATGAGGGCTGTTATAATGAAGGGATTTAGTACCTTTAAGATAGAAAAAGTAACTTTACCATCCTCTTACAGAAGAGATGTAATTTTCTAGAAAGCTACAGATGAGGCTATTCACTAATAGGAATTATTTTTAACTTCTAAATCTGGAATTTAAGCTTTAAGCCTACAGTGCATAGCTTTGCTTTGAGCAGTAGGAAGTTTGTGGATGTAGCTCTAAATCCTATACATTAGCTAGTTAAATACAGCCAGTTTTTTAAAAAGAAATTAAGCAAAGCTGATAGATTTATCAAAACAGCCCCTGTCTTAAGGGAGTGGAACAGGCCTATTCTGGTGCAAATCCATTACTCCTGAGCTCCATTTAAATTTTGTACTTGTGCAAAACTGAACAGGGCAGTGGATAGTGGTGTATGTGTCTGCCTGGCTGTCTGGGAGACTGGCTGAGGAGCTAACAATTACAGTTGTTCTGTTTAAACGCCTGGTGCTCAAAGCCGTTCACCCAATCCAGCATGAGGCTGAGTGCTAGGCAAAGATGAGGGTCAGCTGCAGGTCTCTGTACTGAATGTACAAATTTTGCCAAAACAGATGTAGTTGTTCCACTGGCTTGCTAACTATGCCTACGCCCCAGCCCTCAAATTTAAACCTGTGCTTTAAACTAAAATTCCCCGCCCAAAACCACTTTCACTAATTTAGAGCACACTTTCAAGCAATGCAAACACTAAAATGAAGAGAGTGAAGGTGATTCTGCTAGGCCCCAAACTCCCTTTGCTGTATTCAGAGGGAATCAAGTTACATGACTCTCTGACTTTTTCAAAATTAAATAGCAATAGCCAGAAATAACACCCCTACCACTGTCTGCACTACTGAAGCAATGAAATATGAAGGAGAGCTGCTCATGGTGGAATCACCTTAATTACTTTCCTTTAGTTTTTGAATCAACTGAAAAGTTGTGTTTTGTAGAGGATATTAATGTATGATTAATATTTACTAAACTATACCTGAGCTAGTGGGGGGGAAGAAAACCTTCATTTCTAGAGAGAGGACACAGGCTTTTGTGGTCACCGGATGTTCCTCTTCCCCAGGCCCAAACAGAAGCAGCCACATTTACCATTTCATTAGAGCAATAAGGAACAAAGGAATTACTAGATATGGGATTTATCTACTCCATTATCCTGTTGCCAGCAACAGCTGCTTCCAACTGCTTCACAGAAAGGTTTAAGAAAACCTGCTATAGGCAGTTATGGGATAATCTATCCCCAGAGAAGCTTCCTCCTAATTCCCCATCACAGACACACTCTTCCATCTCCACTCCAAATAGTTAGAATTTATTTGAAACCCTGAAACAGAAGGGTGTAATTTTTTAAACACTACTATAGCTCTGGTGAGTCTTGTTATCCACCAGTATTTAATCCTTTTTTGAATTCTGCTGTTAGCCTTAATGGTATATTGTAGCAATGGGTTCTGTGGGCTAATTGTGTGACTAAAGTATTTCCTCCTTTTTTTCAGTTTTGAATTAATCATTTATCAATTTCATTGAATATCCCCTTGTTCTTGTATGGAGACAGGATGAGTAGAGACACCTAATCTCTCTTCTCTAGACCATTTATTGGTTTGCATACTTATGCCCCCTTCCCTAATGTAAACAATCCTACTTCTTCAAGTTTAGACACAGGAGCCTAGCTCAGAAGTACGCCCTTCAGATTAACAGGCACTCAAGTATCTATTGTACACATAGTTAAAAAAAAATCCAGGAATTTTCCTGTACAGTTTGATTCAGAATTCTCCCACCACCACAAGCTTACACAACCCCGTTTCTTTCTTTATTCTTTGAAGACACTATGGATTCACAGTTCTTTTCCTCCTACTCCCTTTCCTGCCAACAGAATGACTAACTGTGGAGCTAAGTTACAGAAGTTCATACATAAAAGAGATGCAGTTAGGAATGTCCTGCTCCTCTGATTGTAATAATCCCATTCCCACCCCAGTGATGGCAGGCTGTCAAATAACTGAAATGGCCAGTGTTCTAGCACTTGTTTCTGCAAACTGCAGTATCTAATCCACAACCAACACTGGACCCAAATGATTCCTCCTGTGAAAAGATTTCAGACGCCAAATGCTTCTTAGGAAATGTACCATTCAAGAGAGATACCAGGAGTAAATATGTCTTCACAAGAAATCCGAAGATTGTCCACAGATTTTGTAGTGTGAGTGACAGTCTGAATGCCCCTTCTCAGCAACGTTGAAGTCTCCATGATGAAGGTCTAGTTTCGTCCTTCCAGTATCTGATTGATTACTCTCATTTCCTCATGGGTCAAGGAGTTCAAGTTAAAACCTTTCAGCTCGGGTTTACCTGAGGAAGAACAAGCAGGAAATAAAGATATTGTTCAAAAGCATGCTCACTGGTGCCTGATGAAAGAGTTCGCTAAACAACTGCCGGTACAAGTAGTCTGTCTCTACTGCAGAATTGTTCCCCTACTCATCACTGACTGAACGACCAATCATTGGAAACAACTGATAACATGTTAGTGGTGCACAGTGGGGTCTGCAATGGAACAGTCCCAGGCACACAAAAATGGGGAAATATGGGACTTTTGCTATAAAGAGAACGGAGGGGAGTTATTCTAGGAATATAGTTCATTGATTTTTGGACCTCTTCCCTCCACCCCTCACCTGATTTGTGATCCCAACCAAATGTTTCCTGAACCGTTCCAAATACCTTGAGCTTCAAGGAGACGATTGACTTTCGCTCTCAGCTCTTTCCGAAGTTGGTTTATTTCCTCATCCAAGTGCTCCTGATCTGAGAAGATAGTGATGATGGTAATAATGAAGCATTCTGGAGTAGAGCGAGTTAAGGCAACATCAACGCTGAGTGAAGGGGAACTCTTCCCTGTTGCCTCTTCCTTGGATTCTCACTCTCATTAAACTTGCTGCATTTGCTTTGTCATATAGAAAAAGCTAGGTATACAGTTCTCTTTCTACAGAATCTTTCTGCCAGATATTCCCTTCCAGCTAAGTATAATGATTTGAATGGTAAGAGGAACAAGGTTCTGGAGCCCAAACAGGTTCATCTGTAACTGCATTACAACCTGTCAGGAAAGATATGCCATGTCAGTACCAGGAGCCAAACCAACGAGTTCTTAAAAGTAACCGTAAGCTATCTGGGGCAGATATTGTTTTTTGTTTGGTGGGTGGGTGTGGGGGAATGTACAGTAACTAATGATCAGGGCCTCTGGGCACTACCCTGATACAAACAGTCAATACTTCTAAACCCACCCACTTTCATAGACTTTAAGGACAGAAGGGCCCATTATGATTTTCCAGGCTGACCTCCTGCATATTAGACTTCTGGGGGAACTCTGCACCCAAAATTCAAAATTCTGCATATTTTGTCAAAATAATGCAATATAATCATACCAGTTTCAATTGTTTTGTTATTGTATTCAAACTACAGTACAAAAAAATCACAATAACTATTAAGCATTTCCTAAACACATGAAAATTAAGTTACAAACCCTTGGTAACTAATACCCTGCATTCCAGTCATAATCCTGGATTTTCATTTAAATTACATTACAGAACACCAAACAGAAAAAAAAAACTAGAATGTCATTTTAAATTGCTCAGACTTTCACACATGAACGTCATACAGTTTTGCTAATCATTGTACTGGACGTGGCTGGGTCCTTTGGGAAGTGCTTGGTTCTGATTGTTCTGACATTTTATTGACTGCTTGGTAAATGTTTTACTTGCCCTCAAAGTCTTTTTTCTTTAATAGGTAAGTAAAATAAATACCGAGCTGTAACCTAACCCCACTGTGCCACTTTGGCACAGGAAAAAAAGTGAGAGAGCACATAGATCTTTCTACCTGAGGAGTCCCTTACTGTCATTTATAATAAAACTCCTGTACATCACTCTGGCAATGTAGGGGCCTTAAAACTGTCACAGATTGTAATGTTCCTGGGGGTACTGACTGAGAATGAAAAGTTAACTAAAAATAGGAACAATAGGCATGCTGCTACATTTCTGCCTCAGAGAATGAGATCAATTAATTCAGGCAGGCTGCTTCATCTGTGCCTCTAGCCTGCCTCCTGCATAATAAAAAGCCCTACCCTTACACACCAGGAAGCTGCAGTCACAAGAGAGAGGGACAGAGTCTCCCTCGCTCTCTCATTGGCACACAGGTATGCCCAGCCTTGTGCCCCACCCACTCCCAAAGCTGTTCACACAGATACACACCCCAGCCCCCGCATCTGTGAAGCTGCTCCAGGTACAGCAGAACAGATGTGCTGCTGGGGACGAGGCATGTGTTCCCCGGCAGACTTTTTTGTGTGTTTTTCTGCCCCAGGGGCACAGAAAAATGCAAACCATATGAATTCTGTGCCCTGGAATGGGTGCAGAATCCCCCCAGGGGTACAGGCCAGAACATTTCACTCAGTTACCCTGTAGTGAATCCAGATTTAAAATGTGCCACCTTTCAATTTCATTCAATGCCCCTTTATCCCTTGTATTCTAGAGGCAAACTGAGTAGAAGTTCCCGACCTACCTTTCTCGCCCTTCCTTTGTTTGTATACTTTTATCACATCCGCTCTCTACCAAGGTGGGGAACTAACTCATCTTCCTTCCATAGCAGAGATTTTCTTGTCACTCATCTCTGAAGCCCCTATAATTCTGCTGCATCCCCTTTGATATGGATATGGGTGGCCCATACCGCACACAGTATCAAAGGGAAAGTGCCCCACTGATTTATAGAATGGTATTCAGATATTTTCCATATTCTCTAGCTCACTCCTTATGCATCCTAACTGTTTGCCTTCCTCACACTTGCTGCACAGGACTTGTAGAACAATACCTAGTGATGCCTGGGTTTTCTTCCTGAGTGGGGACAGTTTAATGTTCATCCCAGTGAAATGTAGGAGGGGTTCAAATTATTCCCTCTAATGAGTATCTGCCATTTTGCTGCCCATTTACCTAGCTTGGCTGGGTCTCTGAAGTTCCACATCAGCACTACTCTCTCACTTCTTTGACCTAATTTGTTCCTGTATAATTTATACCCACGTATTAAAATATTAATTTAGCTTTTTGCATTTAATCTCCTAACTCCTTAGTAAAGAGTGTAAAGGTTGCGTTGTTAAACACTCAACACAACATGGACAGAGGCCACCTCATTTCACAACCGAGTTAAGTGCCTCTTCCTCTGAACTGCACTCAAGGAAAGTTGTGCTGCACTTTGGAAAGTATATGTAGAGTATACAGCTTACAAAGCAGGTTGACATGAGATAAAGCACTGAATTGGGTGTCAAGAAACTTCAGTTCTATTCTGCTCTGCCACTGACAAGCTACTCCCCTTCTCAGTGCCTCAACTTCCCCATCTGTAAAAAATAGGTACTGGTACTTAACCTTCTCTGTAAAGCACTCTGAGGCCTAGGGATGAGGAGTGCATACAGGAGCTTAGGTTCCAGGCACTGGTGAGAATAAAAACTCTATGTGAAAGCTCTAAGTCAGTAAAGACAGACTGGCTCACCAACCAAATTAGTGCAAGTACTATAATTCTGACACAAGACACCTGTGAATGTGTCCAAGGTATGCAAAAAACCTTGTTTAATACTGGCTGACACTTGAAAGTTTACAAGCAGGTTTTAGAAATCTGGCATCTGACTTACCTTTCTGAATCATTTCCTTAGTCTTTGATTTTGGAAGCTGAATAAACATGCTTCCAAAGCAAACCATTGCTTTATCTGAAAACAGAAAGACAGCCTGTTTAGATGTTTTCTTAATGAAACGTGCTCCTCTGCATCTCTCTGGGTACAAAATAAATGCAAATTCTAATCAGCAGGGTAGCTTTTGTAAACCCCTCTGTGCTCCACAACAGGCTGCAGAATCATTTAGGTGTATGTCTAAGAGCAATTAAGCAAGATTCAGTCTCATGGAACCTATGCAAGAGTGAGTTAGTCACCACAAATATTCTACCCATTCAGTTCAGAGCAGAAAGATAAACATTTGATTTCCAAAAACCCTTCTTTTGCTTCAACACTCTGAAACAATATTTACTACAGAGATCAGGTAAAGATAGCCATTTGAAAATGCAGTTCTACTCGGAAAAGTGACTCAAGCTGGCATTAGTTCATGTTTACTGTCGGTAACTTCCTAATCCAATCTATCAGTTTATAAATTATACATTTTCTTCCAACTACCGGCACTTTAAAACTTAATTGGGATGTTTATGTCAAAGCTGGGTTCTTTCACCATTCCAGGAAAGAGTCTGCCATCAGGTCTTAGTTAATAATTCTGTTGCTGAAGTGCAGAGCAGAATAGTTTCCAGCTCATGTTCTCATAGCTGTTTTAGCCCACAGTGATACCAAGAGTAAATATTTATGTTAGTCCACAAAGTAGGCAAAGGGATGGAGTACCCAATAGGTACAGATCAGCTGAGAAATAAAGGTGCAGTTTTGAACATTTACTTTTCACACTACAAAGTAGCTTTAATTTTCTACTAAGTCAAGCACTGTATTTGACCATTCACCAAATCTACCTCCACTCCGAGGCACAAACTTGCACAATTACATCAGCAGCTGCAACTGTGTGTTTGATCTGCATGTGTCCTTTTGGAAATGTGTCCCTCCATCACTTTGCAGGCAGGGTGTGTGGATTAGAAAGATAACACAGCAACTTTGTGCAGGGCATGTCAGAGAGCTGAAAGATTCACAGATGTGAATAGCAGCGCTAACACTGGATCCTCACCAGAAGGTTCCGGGTCCTTCTGCAAAGCCCTGAGAGCTTCTCGGTTCTGATTCCGCTTTAGATCCAGCTCCACGATCTGGAAAAGAAACATGAACTTTCAGATTTCTCTGGCCTAAAGTGGAATCATAACGGTTATGAGCTGGGGGAAGTCTTATTTTGGGTTGAGTTAAAATCCAACTGAGAGCCACAGGTCTGGACTCACCCTGCAATTAACATAACCTCAAGTATAAGGCCCCCGCCCAGGACAAAAGGTGAGTGTGAGTCTAATGGCACTCTCTAGCTGAACGTTGTTTTTTGGGGGGAGTGTGGGTTGGACAAGCACCTGTCAGAGATGAGCTAGATAATACTTAGTCCTGCCATGAGTGCAGGGGACTGGAGTGGATGACCTCCTGAGGTCCCTTCCAGTCCTGTGATTCTATGAGGGCTCACCAGGGAATTGGGAACCGCTTAGGGTGACCAGCTGTCCCGATTTTATAGGGAGAGTCCCTATTTTGGGGTCTTTTTTTTACATAGGCTCCTATTACCCCCCCCAGCCCCTCCCAATTTTCACACTTGCTGTCTGGTCACCCTAAGAACAGCCTGGGGCAAAGAAAGAGGCAGAAATAATCAGGAAAGCCAGGAGGCGGCCGGGGGCTCAGCAGGACCCCCGGAGGGCGAGCCAGCGAGCTTTGGGGTCTGGGGGCTGAAGAGGCCGGGGGCTGCGGCTCGGTTCCCGCTTCCTCCCGCGCTGGGGGCCCGCAGGCTTCCCCGCGGCCTTGTCCATAACCCGCCGAGCCGATCAGTTCTCCCGCCAGCCGGGGCCGCTCGGCGTGGCCGGAGTCCCCTGGCCCCGCCGCCCGAGGGGCGCCCGCGGTACCTGCCGCCGCCCCGCCAGCACCTCCTCCGCCAGCTCCTCCACCTCGGCCAGGTAGCGCAGCACGAACTCGGGCTCCCGCGCCATGGCGCCCGCCGGTCCGCCCGCAAACCCGCCCGGCCGGGAACCGCGGCCCGCCGCCGCGCAGGCGTTGGGGGCCCGGGCGGGCGAGAGCCGCCCCTCAGCCGGGCCTGCGCGCTCCTGGGGCGCCAGGCCCCATTGGGCCCCCAGCCGGAGCCCCCTGCCGCGGTGAGCGGGGCTACCAGGCCCTCCCGCTGCTCCTCGCCGGGGTCCCCCAGCTACGGCTCGGCTCCCCCTGGCCCTTCCCCCGGCACCCTCACGCTGCACTGCTCTGTGGCCAGGAGCTTCCCTCCCAGTGGGGCTGGCCCCTCTCTCTGGGGGTCTCCTGCGGAAGGTGCCCCTGTGCTCTGTCAGAAGAGGTGTCCTTGTCACTTGCCCCAGCCCCTCATCCCAAGGCGAATCACCAGGCACAGCCCGCTGCAGAGGGACCATTTCACCATGGCTACAATGCAGCTGTCTCTGGGGTGGGATGTGGCGGTTGTTTAAGGACAGGCAGTGGCCCTGTGTAACTGCTTAGGGCAGGGGCTGGCAAAGAATTCTGTCACACATCGGAACTTCCCAGGGGCGTTCAGGGGAAGGATACAGTTCCCTAAATTATAATCGACCTCGGGCATTGGGGTTAACCACACAAAACTTAAAAGTGCCATGTAGTTGCTAATGACCACCAAGTCAGTGTTGATTACTGATTTCCTGCTCCCAGAATCCCCCTCAAAGACCACAGTGGTACACCCGGTTAAAAGAGATACCATAGGTCTGTAGATTATTGGTATGCCTAGATGCTATGCAGTTATATAATTCTTCCTTCTAATTCTGAATACAGCAGTATCAGGGATAACTTCAGCTTGCAGCTCAGGTATGTGAACTGACTTCTTTACATTTGGTCCTTGTTACAAGAACTGAATGTCTCTGTGGAGAATGGAGATATGCTGAATGGAACGGAGACATTCTGAGTACATTTGTGGGGGGCATTGGTGCATGTGTGTGTGTGTGAGAGAGAGAGAAGAAGAAAATCTTAGTTCAAGATGAAGTTGTATTTATATGGCAAAAATCACTTGAAATTAAATATGTTTTAGAAACTTTCCAGTCAAAAAAGAGGGTGGCTTGGGTAAATAACCTCTGAGTTTGAAATAGTTGTAAGAAAGGACGAAGGTATTATTTGCAGTATAAGGGCAAAAAGTGATGTTGAATACTTGGTGAGAGGTAGGGACTTGGCAGCATCCCCCTCCATGCTTGTTCTGCTGGGTCATTGTCTGGACACCCCTTTGTTGCCAAAATACTCTATAAGGGACTTCTTCACTGCAGAAATAACGGCTGAATATTTAACAACTCAGGATAGGAAGAGGTTTTTGTGGAAGTGAGTCAGCACCACTCTTGATGAAGCAGCAACTCTGCTGGGTGAAAGAGTAAATTACATTAATGTAGTTAAACAAGGGCATTCAATTCATGAGAAGCATCTGTTTAATGCACAAAAGCAACAAAAGTGAGGGATCAGGGCTTCTCTAAGACGGGTCCCTGCCAAGTCACTGAGCAGTTGTCATTAAGGTACTGAAGGCTCTTCTTGTCATTAAGAACCAAGGACTACAGCTACTGCTGAAATCCTTGGAATAATGCAACTTCATGTAACTTTGGAGTTCAGTTCTGGATCGCATCAGTGAAAAGATTTTTCCAAAGAAATATGTAGAGAACCCTCACAGAATGTGGATGTAAACTAATATTAATGGTTGATTTGCATTAAAGGTTTTGGGGTTTTATTGCTGTGCTTTGAAATCACTTACAATATTGAGGTCCACTCTTGTAGTGACAAGTGTCTTCAAGGGTGAGAAATATGTCTGGTTGGGAGGGCGGGAAATGTGTCTGAAAGCTGTGTGGAAACTTTTTAAAGATACCATAATAGAGGTTCAACTTAAATGTAAACCCCAAATTTAAAAACAGTAAGATAACCAAAAAAAGAGCCACCATGGCTAAACAACAAAGTAAAAGAAGCAGTGAGAGGCAAAAAGGCATCCTTTAAAAAATGGAAGTTAAATTCTAGTGAGGAAAATAGAAAGGAGCACAAATACTGGCAAATGAAGTGTAAAAATAGAATTAGGAAGGCCAAAAGAGAATTTAAGGAACAGTTAGCCAAAGACTCAAAGAGTATTAGCAATTTTTTTTTAAGTACATCAGAAGCGGGAAGCCTGCTAAACATGCAGTGGGGCCACTGGATGATCGAAGTGCTAAAGGAGCACTCAAGGATGATAAGGCCATTGCGGAGAAACTAAATGAATTCTTTGCATTGGTCTTCACAGCTGAGGATGTGAGGAAGATTCTCAAACCTGAGCCATTCTTTTTAGGTGACAGATGTAAGGAACTGTCCCAGACTGAGGTCATTAAGGGAGGTTTTGGAATAAATTGAAAAGTTAAACAGCAATACGTCTCCAAGACCAGATCATATTCACCCAAGAGTTCTAAAGGAATTCAAATGTGAAATTGCAGAACTACTAACTGTCATCTGTAACTTATCATTTAAATCAGCTTCTTGACCAGATGACTGAAGGATAGCTAATGTGATGCCAGTTTTTCAAAAGGGCTCCAGAGGTGATCCTGGCAATTACAGGCCTGTAAGCCTGAATTCAGTACTGGGAAAACTGGGTTGGAACTATAGTAAAGAATAAAATTGTCAGACACATAGATTAACATAACTGGTTGAGGAAGAGTCAACATGGTTTAGTAAAGGGATATTGTGATGGAGTGGGAATGTTCTTAATGTTATCTCTGGATACTGTGTGAGTGCCTGAGTTTCCCCTGTGCATTTCTTGATTGCCTAGGTGCAGGGATAAGGGTGTGTAATTGGTGCAGAGCAGAGGGCCAGTGTAAGTAAGTGGCTGATGCCCTGTCCCAGGCCTGGCCCTTCCCCTCTCTGCAAGGTGTTAGCTGAAAGTTTGGAGAACGAAGGAATCAGATGACCTCCTGGCCCGGGGAAAAAGAGACAGAGGAGGAGGGGCTGGAGAGTGAGAGTGAGGGAGTCTGAAGCTGGCTGGAGTCAGGCAGGGAAGGGCAGATGGGCTGTCTGGCTCTCTGCCTCCAAAATTGATCTGGCTGAGGGGCCATGTTTACTGTATCTACAAGCTCTGTTTTAGATCATGTTCCTGTTGTCGAATAAACCTCTGTTTTACTGGCTGGCTGAGAGTCACGTCTGACTGTGGAGTTGGGGTGCCGGACCCACTGGCTTCCCCGGGACCCCACCCAGGCAGGCTCACTGTGGGAAGCGCACAGAGGGGCAGAAGGTGCTGAATGCTCTGAGGTCAGACCCAGGAAGGCAGAAGCTGTGAAGCTCCTCGCTTTGGAGACAGGCTGTTCACAGAGAGGAAGCTTCTTTGTAGGGAGCAGTTCCAGGGCATCGCCCCGGGGACTCCGTGACAGATATCATGCCTCACCAATCTACTAGAATTCTTTGAGGGGGTCAACAAGTATGTGGACCAAGGAGATCAAGTGGATATAGTGTACTTAGATTTTCAGAAAGCCTTTGCTAATGTCTCTCATCAAAGGCTCTTACGCAAAGTAAACTGCCACGGGATAAGAGGAAAGGTCCTCTCATGGATTGGTAACTGGTTAAAAGATAGGAAACAAAGGGTAGGTATAAATGATCAGTTTTCAGAATAGAGAGAGGTAAATAGTGGTGTCCCCCAGGGTCTGTACTGGGACCAGTCCTATTCAACATATTCATAAATGATCTGAAAAAAAAAAAGGTAAACAGTGAGGTGGCAAAATTTGCAGATGATACAAAATGACGAAAGATAGTTAAGACCGTCCCAGGCAGATTGTGAAGAGCTACAAAAGAATCTTTCAAAACTGAGTGATTGGGCAACAAAATGGCATATGAAATTCAGTGTTGATAAATGCAAAGTAAGGCACATTGGAAAACATAATCCCAACTATCCATGTAAAATGATGCGTCTAAATTAGCTGTTCCCAATCAAGAAAGAGATCTTGGAGTCATTGTGGGTAGTTCTCTGAAAACATCACTCAATGTGCAGCAGTACTCAAAAAAACTAACAGAATACTGGGAATAATTAAAAAAGGGATAGATAATAAGACAGAAAATATCATGTTGTCTCTATATAAATCCATGGTAGGCCCACATCTTGAATAGTGTGTGCAGATGTAGTTGCCCATCTCAAAAAGATTTACATTGGAATTGGAAAAGATTCAGAAAGGGGCAACAAAAATGATGAGGGGTATGGAATGGCTTCCATATGAGGAGAGATTAATAAGACTGGGACTTTTCAGCTTGGAAAAGAGACGGCTAAGGGGAGATTGAGGTGTATAAAATAATGACTGGTGTAGAGAAAGTAGATATGGAAGTGTTGTTTATTACGTCTCATAACACAAGAACTGAGGGTCACCAAACGGAATTAACAGGCAGCAGGTTTAAAACAAATAAAAGGAAGTATTTCTTTACTCAATGTACAGTCAACCTGTGGAACTCCTTGACAGAAGATGTTGTGAAGGCCAAGACCATGACAGGGTTAAAAAAAGAACCAGATAAGTTTATTGAGGATAGGTCCATCAATGGCTATTAGCCAGGATGGGCAGGCATGGTATCCCTGGCCTCTATTTGTCAGAAGCTGGGAATGAGTGATAGGGGATGGATCACTTGATGATTCCCTGTTCTGTTAATTTCCTCTGGGAGACCTGGCACTGGCCACTGTCAGTAGACAGGACACTGGGCTAGATGGACCTTTGGTCTGACCCAGTAGGGCCGTTCTTGTGAAATAAACTGTGGTGAAAGGACACAAAGCAGACAAACAGTGGTACCCATGTGTCCACAAGTCCTCTAAAACACCGGAGGAGTAAGTAGGGTAATTAAAAGGGATAAAGCAGTTGGAGAGAAGGTAAATGAATTCCTTGCAGCAACTTCCTAAAGCAGATGATGAGGAAATTCCTATCTCAGGGGCATTCTTTACAGGAAATCATAGTATGGCATGAACAGAGCAAGAAGTCTCTGAGGAAGAGATTATGGAACAGCTCTTGTCCCCAGAACCAGATGGCATTCACACAAGAATTCTTAAGGAACTAAAACATGAGGCTGCACTAAGGTTCTGTGACAGATCCCTAACCATGCTACTGAACCTGAAGAATGGAAATTCATGTGATTCTCTATTTTCAAAGAGGAGCCAGGGTGACAATGAGCATTACAGATTAACTAGCCTCACGTCAGCGCTGGAAAAACTGACTGAGTGTAATTTCCAAATAATACACCGTGTAGAAAAATGTGAAATGAATGCAGTCAAACCAGCACAGGAGCTGCAAGGATAAATATTGCTGCTCTGACCTGCTAGAAATCTTTGGCAGAGCTATTAAAATAATGGAAGAAGGGGGAATCAGGCAAATATAGTTTATTTGGATTTTCCAAAGCATTTGCCAAGGTCTTTCCACGATGCTGTTAAAGAAAGTAAATAGGCATGGAGTAAAGTAGCTAAGTGATAGGAAATAGGGTCATAATTAACGGCTGCTTTTCATAGAGATAAAATGTTTAATAGTGGGAAACCATGGTGATCAGTGTTGGAATCCGTCTTAAATGTGTACAAAAGATTGGTGGAAGGTGGGAAGTGTGGAGTGATAGGTTTCAGTCATCAGAAAATATGTAGATTATTAACAATTATCAAGGATTGTGAGACTCTTCGGAAGGAGTAACAATGGGGTTTGGACATTGCAGTGGCAATGACATTAACTCATCTCCCCCTCTCTAATTCAGATAAAGGGAGGACTTTTTAATTAAGGCATATGAAATACCAATATTTCTGTTGAAATCCTTCTGGTTTCAGACACTCATTTTCACATTGAACATTGGATGTGAGAACAGAATGGCACTCAGAGCTGAAAAGCAGTACATCTGAAATAATGGGATTTTTCTTCTTAACTCACTGTGCAATCAACCTACAGAACTCCTTGCAGCAAGAAGTGACAGTTGGTTACACCTAGTGACAGTTGTGGAAAGAATAAACTAATTTCCTTGGAAGATTTCAATAAATCCATCACAAAGCGAGTCTGACTAAAGAGAATGAATGAATGGTGTCTCACATTTGGGGGCATCTTGCAAGAGAGTGGCTTCCATGCATATTTTAGAGAGGAAGCAATTCTTGACTGGGCTTTCAGTAACAGCTGAAATGAGTGGATATGTACAGGCGTAGTAGCAATCACAGGCTAGATTCTGCTGTTGGTCACGCTGGAGTAAATGTAGAGTAATTCCACAGAAATCAATGGATTTAGGCCACATCAACACCATTGTAACGGAGTGTAACCTGCTCTAGGAAGACAAGAATCTAGACAGACTGATCTGAAATGAGTGCCAAAGAAAGGAGAATAACTGTTTAATAATTTCAGTAGGATACATTCTGAGAGACTCCATTAAGATTTGGGCAAAATTGAGAAGAAAAATCAATGGAGGAAAAGGACCCAAAGAGAAAATGGAAAGAATTAAAGGTAAATTACTGTATCCCCAAGTGTTCTCCATGCAGCATACAGCTCAACAAACACCACAGGAGCAGGAAAGAGCAATGGGAGAGAACAAGGAAGTATAGACAGTAGAGGGAGAAGTGCCCTCTAAGTCTAAATGTGGTAGGAAAAGAGGATGGTGAATGAAGGGAAAACTGCAGCATTCTGAGTGTTTTAGTGATCAAAACAAGCCAATGAATCCTTGGTTGTAAATTTCACAAGGTAGGGTGAAAAGGGAGCATTTCTGGCATGTTCACGTTCCCATCCAGAACGCAGAGTGCAGCTGGGTTGATGCTGAAATTAAAAGGGAATCTGAGACATTGAGGGGGGAATGAGAAGCTGGTATAAGAGCCCAGTCCTGCAAGCATCTACTCGGATAAGTAATCCTATTGAAGGCAATTCCACCCCTCACATGGGTAAGCCCTACACCTGTGAAGGTGGATTTGCAGATTGAGATGCTTCTCTTGGAGCACAGCTATTTGGCCCTTACAGTGTTGCTTCAGGTCTTTCCAAAACCAGAGCTAGGTACATGCAGTTAACACAGCCAGAGTCAATAGGCTTGTGTGTGTTCACATCAAAGCTGAATTTTGCTCTTTATTTTTGGGAATAATATCCTCCACCTGCCCATGGAGGCTATAGATCTGAAATCATTAAACAGGAGAAATGAGCTATGTGAGTAAGAGGGAGGAAGCCAGGGGCAGGTGAATGTAATCTAGGAAGGATACACCAGTGAAGTTAAACGGAACTTCTGTGACTAGTCAATGTATGGAAATCTTTACTAGGAAGAACCATTTGTGTATTTAGAACAAAAAGAAATTGTGAAGTACAGCTTGCTTCTGCGAGACAAGAGCACACACTAAGATGGACTTTCTAGCTTCCTGTGGAAACATAGCTTTGTGTGGCTGATCAATCATCTCACCAAAACCCTCTGTAGTCTAGGCAGAAACCTGCCCTCATGTATAACTACGCACCTCCACTTAGGTCATGGGTGTGTGCAAATGTGATCCATGATTTTGAACACAGTGAAGACCCCACTAGGATCTTAGAAGGAAGACCCTGCTGCCACGGCATCCAGATTAACTGTGCAAACGTGCAGCCAAGACTAGGCGCTTACCTTTAAAGGACCCTCTTTCAGTTGAGCAGGACAAGACTCCTCTGTGCAGAGCTGGGCCGATCTGTTGTACCATCATCTCTGCCACTGAGCTATTATCAGTGGCTACGCACACCAGTCACTGGTCATTTACAGCTGATCCATGAGGACATGAAGAGGAGGGACTGATCCGGGCTCATGATTTGCCCCTGCTTCTCCCCACATCAGGCCTTAGTTTGTGCTTGTGCTCACACAGAGGGTAACTTCTGAGATGAAAGCCGATTGCTCCTCCCCATGTCTCTGCAGCTGTAAATAATTTATGCTTTGTCATAAATAATCCCCCTTTCTCCCCACCCCCGGAGCAGTCTCGCTGGGCTTTGCTTATTCTCGCTGCTTTCTAACAATACCCCCCTGTCAGGCAGATGGGCTCATTAATAGCAGAGGGTTGGCTGTTGTATGGGGTTTTTAACAATACGTAATAAAGGGAGCATTAGAAGACACGGTCGATGAGATCAAATTTCATTCACTGCCGCTAGGCTGCTCTTTCCTGGCTCAGCCGGTTATCTGCTCCTGACAGTTCCCTTGGGGAAGAGGATCTATCTGAAACGGGGCAGCGCCTACCAATAATACAGAACCCACATTAATGGAAGATGCAATGATCTACACTAGGAGCTGGGCTTCATTCATTGTAAAACCTGCCTGATTACAGACATTAAGTGAGTCAGTGGCTACAGATCTAGCAATGAGCAGAGAAGTCCGAAGTGGGTGCCCAGCCACATTGGTAACTTGCCAGGACCTTGAGGACATTATATAGGGCGTGTATTTACATCGTCAGACATTTTAAAATGAGAGCTACATTCACATGCTTGTACTGTTCCTTTGTACTAGTGTTTGAAACATCACTAGCAACTGCTGCCTGCTTCAGTTCACTGATATTAACATTCCACTGGTGATCAGTTTTGCGTTCATCCTTCTCTTACAAGTGGAGAGTGACTAGGGGCTAGATTCAGGACTCTACAGGCCCTTCAAGCTGCTCTTTCTGTGCTGTCACTTTAAGTAATCCCATTTGTGGGAATGGGGAGGTATCTCAGAAATCAGAAGCATTTTGCTTCCCATTTTTCCTAGTCCACCTAATTCATGACAACCTGGTTATCTCCACCCTGCTGAGCTCCTATGATTGTAATTAGTTGCGCACAGTCTGCACTTAGAGCTATACAGAATGTGCAGCACACAGGGCCTCTGCCATGAGGATCTTTGTAGTCGAACGAAATGAACAAAAAGCAACAAATCCATTGCATGGCATTTCTTGTGTATATGCCTGAGAAATATCAATGCTGGGTGTTTGGATAGTGTGATGATGGGTAGGGGGTAAATATGATGGAGTAGAGTGAGGGATTATCCCAGGTAGGTGTCATGATAGAAATTTTTTTGAAGGAGGGATTTGAGGCATCATGCAAGAATGCACAAAGAAGAGAAGGCTACAGAGGGAGAGAGGTGTTGGTGGAAGAAGGCGAGTGGTATGACAGGAAACCAGAGATGACGGCCAGAATAGAGCCACTTTCACAGAAACATTAAAAATAGAGATGCATTCCCCTAAACACGCATCCCACTTCAGACAGCGCAGGATTGGTGTTAAATGCCACCAATGCCGGGGATTTTTCTTTTGGGAGACTATGCCACCACTTAATAGTTTGCAAGGTTAACAGATTGTCCTCAATGTTCATCCCAAATATTTTTCTTGTTTTTATACTATTTATTGATAACAAAACTTAACATTTAAATAGTGTTTTTCAAACATGAACTCATTGATCTTTAACTAGTTTAGTGCTTGAAACATCCTTTGGAGTACCTTTCTCCCTAACCCTGATCTGTTCTCCAAATTAGGATTCATCTTAATCCCTAATAGTTACAGGTTCTTTTAACCCCTGAAATGATTCTTCCAAAATTTCTTAGCATTAACTATAATTGAGAATATTCTTGTTATCCATATCAATGTCCACACTTTAATTCCTCTTCCTTTCAGTAGAATACTGTTCAGTCTTGGCTTCTTAGGTACAGTCCAGATGAAGGCAAGGGATTCATTACAACTACCCCACCCCCAGTTCAGTGGAAATAAAATCATTTCTGTTCATTTTAATTCCATTTTTATTCCTTGCAGTGAGTTTGATGCTGGTGCCACATTGACAGCTGTGGAGACTGTAGCCCTCTCTTCAGAGACTAGGTGAGGGAGTAGCAAGAGCAGTGCAAGCTTCCCCACGCAGCCCAGCCAATGACCTGGAAGACAACTCTGGGGATGAGGGGAAAAGTCACCCTCCATGACCCATTCAATCCTTAGCCCTTCTGCTGAGACTGCCAGTAAGGAGGCCAATTAATGCCAGTTGTAATGGTAGTGTTAATTATGTAGATATCTGTCCCGGCCTCAGGATAAGCAACCCCATTCACATACATCATCAGCTAAGTGTCAAGAAATACCAAGTGTAGGCTGGACCATTTCTAGCGCCAACAGGGTCTGTCTCCCATGAGCCACCCAGTCCCCCTTCTATTCGGTTTTAGGAGCTGCTCGCTGCTGTGCAATTCATCAAGCATGTTTTAAAATTCCAAAAGCGCCTTGTGAGTCTTTAAACATTCAAATGCTCCAGAGTGGTCATTATCTCCTCCCCTTGCAATTCCAGCTCAGTGTCTCATGATTACAGTCATCCCATTCCATCACCCACAGATTGCTGAGGGTCAGGGGGAGAGAGTGGGGAGAAGCCAGGAGGATAAACAGGTGCATTCCAAGAATACTCTCGCCAATCATCAGTCCTCTTTGGTATGATAAGTACAGGAAATGGGAAATAAAACAAGCCACGGCCCAGCTGCTGTGGATCTGTGAGGTTTGTTTGGCAGAAAACATTTGAATCCTAAACTCTCAGAAGTGGGCTCCTTTCCAGAGAGCGTTAGCATTTTAAGTCAGGACACAAAACAGCTCCCATGATCTTGGAGCAAAACACCTCTCTCTTTCTTCCTCCATGGAGCTAGCAAGTTGGGGTGGGGAGTCTCGGGAAGGAGTGGTCAGGGGAACAAGGAGCAGGGGAGTTGGATAGGAGGTGGGGTCCCAGTTGGGGCAGTTAGGGATGGGAGGCTCTCTGGAGGGGGCGGTCAGGGGACAAGGAGTGGGGGCGGGTTGGATAGATTGTTGCCCTCAGAACCCCCAATCAGAGGTGGGAAGTGAGAGGGCACCGGATGGGGGCGGAGCCAGGCTTTTTGGGGTAGCACAGCATTCCCTACCCAGCCCTCCATACAACTTTGCAACCCTGATGTCGCCCTCGGGCCAAAAAGTTTGCCCACGCCTGTCCCACTCTATATTCTGTCCTGTGAATGTGTATGTTAGGCATGAAGTCAGCCCAGTGTAGTGCAAGAAACAAGAAGGGA
The DNA here is from genome assembly GCA_007922305.1 of Dermatemys mawii. NCBI lineage: Eukaryota > Metazoa > Chordata > Testudines > Dermatemydidae > Dermatemys > Dermatemys mawii. The sequence goes on from ML677360.1 coordinate 28,260,354, forward strand.
AAAGGCAAGACTCTGACTGGCTTGCTGGTAATCATCATACTTTTGTTTACAGATAGTCTCTTAAGAAAGATTACCCGTAGATTGGAAGATTACTGATCTTAATCACATAAGGCCATTTGTTCTAGTTAACTTGAGATGTATTTCTGGCCCGCAGCAGTGTGTGCTAAAGCAAGAATGGTTCAAGTGAACATAATATTAATTAAAATGTTCACATCCCCACTGTGATGTTGGCTGGAACAGGACTGAAGCTAAATTCTTAGAATTTTTTTAATGCTGGGTAAAAAGAAGAAGATTGAAACGAAATCTCCTTTTCCCAATTAACAGGGGTCATGCCATTGGACCAATCTTTTCCAGGCTTGCTGGTCCAACACTCACTGTATTTCCATTCCAGCCTTCCCTACACATTCTAGCCATTGTTTTCTTGGCTCTCCTCTTGTTCTCCTCCTGTGAACGCTACTCTCAAGTGCTTCCCTGACAGGATTCCCTTTGTACCTGCCCACACCATGTCAGTCTACCCTCTAGACACTTCTCTCTGGTACTGCAGACCTTGGTCTTACTCCACATGTGGTCCAGCAATGTCTCCCCTCTTGCTGCCCTGAAACGTCTAATTTCAATGGCTGAAAGTCTTCTCAAGTGGCTCTCTTTGGTTGCCCACGTCTCTGATCCACACAGGAGAGTTGGTCTTACCCAGGGCCGTCCTTACCCATGTCCACATTTCCTGATGCTCTACGCAGCTGTGTGCTGCTTCAGCCCCTGCTCCACCTCTTCCCCAAGGCCCCTCCCCTGCCCCTCCCCAGCCCTGCCCCCACTCCATCCCTTCCCCCGAGGATTGCAGCAGGGGTGGGGCGCTCTTCACTCACTGGGTGATGGTAAGTGGAGTGATCCGTCCCCAACCTGCTCTGCACCTCTGGCTCACAGCCAGGCTACCGGTGAGTGCTGGGAGGCAGTTCCTCCCCCAACTACCCCAAGCCCCAAGGCTGGGAGCCAGGGGAGCAGAGCGGAGCAGGTTGGGGCCGGGTCACTCCACTTCCCACTGCCCAGTGCCCAGTGATTCGAGCTCGCCCTGCACTCACCGGGTGGCAGAAAATGGAGCAACCCAGGCCCAACCCGCTCCGCTCGTGAGTGCTGGGAGGCAGTTTCCTTCCTACACCCAAAGCCTACCCCTTGTGGAGGCCTGGGCCACACACACACCCCGCAGCGGGAGGGGAGGATGCATAGGGCACCAAAATGGCTAGGAACAGTCCTGGTCTTACCATACTTTTGTAGAGTTGTCCCTGAAGTAACCTGGGCACCTGTTTATCATAAATCATTCCACTTATCTTGTGCCATGCAGTTCTCTGTCAACTTCTCCATTTGCCACTAACCAGCCCCCAAAGTATTTAAAGCAGGAACCTAATTTAGGCGCTGGCTCTCGGTTTTGATATTAATCTGTTTTGCTTCCATTTGAATCACCCACGTGGCTTCAGTTTTTTCTTTACTCATTTTGAGACTAGCATTTGTCAGTTCCCTGTTCCATGAATCAGTTGTCGAGGCCAAATTTCCCCTCTAGCTTGTAACAAAATATTGAGGATCAACTTAGTTCTTGTTTGAGGAAAGCTGACTAAATCCAAACTCTGAATCGAGCCTGATGCTTCCCCCCTGGACACTGTTTTTGACTTCATTAGAGTTACTCTGGCATAAAAGTGGTGCAAGAGAGAGAAGAATCAGGACCCAAAGCCTGTCCCACTCCACTGTACATGGTCAATCTTGTCATCAGTTGCATTCTTGATGCCTGAGAGGGCCAGATTTTGACAAACATGACCTCACTTCAGCTTTCATTTTGGCTTTACAGCATTACTCTATCCTTACTGCCTGGAGGGGCTCAGAAGATTGTAAAAATACACACTAGGATCAGTATCAGCCCTGGAATGCATATGGACCTTTGCTTCTCAAAGATACTAATTGTTCATTTTAGTTTTCAAATCAATGACAAAAAGCCTTATGGCTAATAAAATCCTTGCATGTCTGGCCTTTTCCAACAGAGCTTGAAATAGCCCTTTGAAATAATGGCTCAACGGAGAAGAGGAGACATTCCAACAACAGCTTTACCATTGATGGGCTAGAATCAGAGAACATAGGGGGCTCCTGGCTCTTCTAGTCCAGCTCCTACCTCTATTATCCAGACTCCTTTTGAACACCTCTTATGATGGTGCTTCAATGACTTCCCTTATCAAAGGATTCCATTGTCTAAGTGGCCTCGTGGTTAAAAGTCTTTTCCTGATGCCTAACTTCATAAGAACATCAGAACTGCCACACAGGGTCAGACCAAAGGTCCATCTAGCTCAGTACCTTCTGGCAGTGGCCAATGCCAGGTGCCTGAGAGGGAATGAACAGAACAGGGAATCATCAAGTGATCCATCCCCTGTCGCCCATTCCCAGCATCTGGCAAACAGAGGCTAGGGACACCACCCCGCCCAACCTGGCTAATAGCCATTGATGGACCCATCCTCCATGAACTTATCCAGTTCTTCTTGAATACTGTTATACTCTTGGCCTTCACAATGTGCTTTAGCAAGGAGTTCCACAGGTTGACTGTGCACTGTGTGAAAAAATACTTACTTTTGTTTGTTTTAAACCTGCTGCCTATTGATTTAATTTGGTGACCCCTAGTTCTTGTGTTATGGGAAGGAATAAATAATACTTCCTGATTTACTTTCTCCACACCAGTCATGATTTTATAAACCTTTATCATATCTCCCCTTAGTCGTCTCTTTTTTAATCTGAAAAGTCCCATTCTTATTCATCACCTCCCATATAGAAGCTGTTCCATACCCTTAATCAGTTTTTGTTGCCCTTTTCTGAACCTTGTCCAATTCCAGTATATCTGTTTTGAGATGGTGCGACCACATCTGCATGCAATATTTGAGATTCACTGTCCCTTTCTCTGATTTGAAGCCATTACCTGCCCATGATATATGTTACCTATTTTGGATAATCCTTTCCTCTTTTATGCTGTTACCTCACAAGCGCTTGTAGACATGTATAGGCTCTCTTTGCTCTCACTTCTCTGAGCAGTACATATTAAGACCCCCTAACTCTATCATCCTGACTGGAGTTGGCCTTCTGTTTTAAAAGCAGCTAGACGATAAGAGAGTTTTTACTAGGAATAGTAATACCGATCAGGAGCTTTGCCTTATGTACAGGGAGTAAATTCACATGGCCCATTTCAACTCCACTTCTACAAGCCAGGCATCTGTCATGTCAGCTAGAGTTCTTACAGTTTTGTGGGGTTTGAGCGCCAGACTGCAGTAGCTGTATAAGAGACCATTACAGCAGGAATGTGTACTGTGCTGTATGTATTTAAATCCCGATAATCCCACTTGGCAGTGTGTGTGAAAGGAAAGATTCCGATAATTTGTTTGTACAATTTCTCAGTGTGGCCAGAACTGGCATCATTCGTTTAAGCCCAGGCCTGCCTGCAGCATTAGAAATGCGTTGCCTCTGCTTGTAAGCAATGATCAGAGAATAAGGTGCAAAATCTCTGCCTCGGCCTTCCCAGCATCTCCAAGGGAATGATGAGCCTGGTAGGGCTGGCAGCCCAAACTGCACAGGTGCACTTCCGAGTGCCTCTGCCTGGCTGCATCAGAGAGCACTTCTCTCAGCATATCAATGAGGTTCTCAAGGAGACTCAGAGCAAGTGAAGCCGTTCCTCTGAAGGAGCCAGTGCTCTTGAAAAGACCAGCTGGTGAACAGGCTCCTTTCTTTTGGCTGAGGAATGATTTTCAGTCAGAGAAGAGAGTCCCCTCCCCAAGTCAGTAGTTTGTCAAAGGGACCTGTCAGGAGCATCTCAAGGTTAGGGATTTAAGTCATATTATCCATGCTAATGTATGCAGCACTCAAAGCCTCACCCAGGGCCTGATTCCACCACTCTTACTCACACTGAGTAGCATGTTACTCCACATGGAGTGGGAGTCTGATCCAGAGATAGTAACGGTTTGAACTGGTCTCATTCTATGGTGTTGTGCAAGAAAGAGTTTTAAATTTCATCAGACTGTCTGGCCCACTCCCATTAAGGGCACTCCCCCTCCCCATGTCCCCCAACACCCGCTCAAGGCCAGCAGGCATTTGGACATTCAGCTTTTCAGCAGACAGAGGTACCAGGACAAATCTCAAAGGTCTGGTGCAGAGAGAACAGTGTATTACTGCTGTTAAATCCACACAGCAGCTGCTCAGGGTGAGCGATGTCATACAAACAGGGTGGCGGCCTGTGGATGTATGCACAACGTAGAGCAGGAGGGCCTAAAGCCCAGGCCAAGGAGCGGCAGTGCTAGCTATATAGGTGACTTGGCCCTGTTCCACACCAGGGGATGGGAGTGAGGATTCCTTCTCTGTGCACCCCCCTGTGCGTGCAACTTCTTCAAGAGGGCAAAGCCCTTTTGCTAGCGCTTTGTTCTAACAAACCCCTTGTGGGTATTCACTCACACTGATGATACATACGCTGCCAGTGCATTCGCCCCTCTGGTGAGCACCCTCGTGAATGCATATCTCGCTCAGAGACCTAACACGCACCCTGCACACCCCTGGGCAATTTCCATGGATGCCTGCATGTTAGTCCGCGTCACACTGATTATGAATCTAACAGCAGTATCGTATTTATATGGAGCCTTTTATTTGGAAGGATCCCAAAGTGAGTATTAAACTACCTATCTTGGGATCATTCTCACATCCTTGAAATGCAGCCACCTATGCGATGGGGCAACTAGTCTGTGCGAGAATCCCTGTGTAACGGCCTGTGTGGAGGGGAAATGGAGAATCGCCTGCCATGCACCATGAGCACTTTCACGCTATGACGGCATTGGGACCCTCCATCTCCTCACCAGCTACTGACAGTAAGTCCTCGGCTTGGCACTGCCATGCTTTTGGAAAGCACTCCTGTGACACACACATCCCCAGGTGTGTTATCCCTGTGCCCTGCCATCCCAAACGGGGTTGTCTGTCATATGATCTCTGCCTAAGGCTACCAGCTAGCTGATAGGCATGGTTATTGCATGATGTTTGGATGGGAAATCATTGTAGGGTTATGGAACATGGTGGATACTGGCTTTCAAAGTTGTTGGTGTGAAACTTGTCACCGGGGGTCTCAACAAGGGTAACTCAATCACCACCGGGAACAATGGACATGCATGGAGCCAGCCCCATGTTTGCTGGCTAGACCTGGTGCCGAATTTCAGATTTACAAAGACAAATGAACCCTGGGAAAAGTGTCTGAATAGTGGATCACTGGTAAGAGACAGTCTGTGACTGTATCAAAGAAGAGGAAAAGACAACACTTTATCCATTACAGAGAAGAGACTCTACCAGTGGTGTTGTCTCATGACAGGTGGATCCTGACTTTCGGGACCAGATTAACGATGGCTGAGAAACACCTTCTTAGACAGGAAAGTAAAGTATAGGCTAGAGATTGTGCGTTATGTTTTCCTTTACTCGTGACCTTATGTTACTAAACTTACGCTATCTTTTATTTGAAAATCTATCTCAAGCTCTGTTGAATTGGGTTGAGGGTGGCCATGGGCCAAGTGTGAGATTCCTGGAAAGGTTTCCTGTCTTGACTTGCCTGAGGGTGGGGTGGGGGGAGAGACCTAGCTAGCCAGTGCACTAATCCTAAGCAGAGATGACCCCTCACCAGGCCCCGGGAGTTAACCTTTCCCCCAGTGCTGGAGAGGTTCACACGGACTAGAACTGATACTCTACTCACATGGAGCAGAACCTGGTTGATGACTGGCCCCTTTGAAGCTTTCAGAAGCCAGACCTGTCCAGAAAGGATCCCACCACCCTCTGCGGTGGGGGGAGCTCGGAGCTGTATCCCAGTTTGGCAGCTTGGGCATCTCCAAGCAGACCTAACGTCCCGTCTGAGGAGCAGGCCCTTACCGGCCGTGGGTGGAGGAGAAAGGGAGCGTTGCTGCGCCCCGGCGCCCTCCGAAGCGTGAGCTTGCGGCGGAGGGGAAGAGGAGAAGGTGGAGAGGGGACATCAGGCGCACAGAGCTCCTGGCAGGACCTGGAGCTGAGCCAGCCACTGCCCTGCGCGCAGCCCAGCGGAGGTTCCGCCGGCGGCCGGGTCCGCAGGACAGAACTGACGCCCACGGGAGGGAAACAAGAGAAGGAGCCGCGCCGGGTGTGGAGCGGAGACCGCGCCTTAGGCGCACACCTGGGGAGGGGGCCGGGGCGGCTGGGTGCCAGATTCCTGGGGGAGACGCCAGGAGAGCGCAGGGGAGTCTGCCCCTGGAGATGCTCCGCAGCCCCTGCCAGATGGGGCCCCTTTCTCCTGCCCCCCTGCTCACGAAGGGGGAAGCAGAGGTGGCCACCCTCAGCCTCGCTTCCACGTTGAAGGGCAGAAATGGGCGGGGGCTGCTCTGCCTTCTTCCCTGGCCTGGCCTCTAGCAGGGTCTCAATCCTTTCCTTGGAGAGCAGCAGGGTAGATGTACCCGCCCAGCGCCCCTTCCTGACAGCGCAGGAGGGGCAGCGTCCCTCCACCCCGACCCGGGGTTTCTCAAGCGGGACCTGTGCGCAGCCTGGCTCAGACCTGCCCGGCTTCCCAGAGACAAGGCCCAGGGGGCGCCGCCAGGAGCCCGCAGGCCGAGCAAGGGGCTGGTGCGGGGGAGCGCAGAGAGTCTAGCGGGGCGCGGGGCGCTTTGCCCAGGCTGCAGGGGGTCGGGGCGGGATCCCAGCGCCCAAGGAGCGGGAGCTGCGAAGGGAGTAATCCGAGGAGGCACCGCCAGTCTGCGGGAGACGCAGAGCGCAGGGCAGGGGCTTCGAGCCCCAGCCGCCGGCCAGCCCGGACCACAGGCCCCGGAGTGTCCGCTCCCCTGAGCGGCGCCCCGCTCCCTGCGCGCCGCGATGGAGGGGGGCGATCGGCGGTCGCTAGGAGCAGGGGGTGGGGAAGCGTCCATGCAAATGCAGCGCCCTTGGGGTGAAGCTTAAAAGCCAGGACAACCGGGCCTGAAAACGCGGGTGAGCCGGGGTGGGGCCAGGGCAGCCCTCGGGGCGCTCTGTTCCGCCGATGGGCAAAGCCCCCAACCCGGGAGAGCGCCCCCAGCCCTGCCAGGGCAGCTGCCCCTCGGCCCCGGACCGATGGCTGGCGGGGCAGGGGGAAGAGCTGTAGGAGTGAGCGGCCAGAGGAAGGAGGCGGGGGGTGCAGGAGGAATGACTGAATAACCGCCGGCCCGGGTGGGGCGGAAACCCGGCTCTTCCCCGCCCGCCTCTGCCTCCTCCTCGCCCGGCTGCCCCATCCGGACACGGCTCCTGCTGCCGTGGGGGCGAGGGTAACTCAAAGAGGGGAGGTGGGTTTGAGGAGGGGGCTTCCAGCACGGGATCCTCCCGCTCCAGCCCCTTCTCCTCCCTTCCAGCCC
>ML677360.1:28267748-28401631 GCA_007922305.1 Dermatemys mawii
TCTCTCCCCTTCCTCCAGCCCCCTCTCCTCCAGCCCCCCATCTCTCTTCCCTTTCTCCAGCCCCTTCCCCTCCCCTCCAGCCCCCCATCTCTCTCCCCTCTCTCCAGCCCCTTCCCCTTCTTCCAGCCCCCCATCTCTCTCCCCTTCCTCCAGCCCCCCGTCCCCTCCAGCCCTCCTCCCCCCTCCCTCCCTCCGGAAGTCTCTCCCGCTCCCTCCTTTCTCCTCCTCTCCTCCAACATGGCCGCGAAGTCGGATGGAGCCGGGGCCGCCTCGGCGGTGCGCATGGAGGGCGCGGGGAGCGGCGGGGGCGCGGGGCCCGGCCCGGGCAGCCCCGCGCCGCCCGCCCCGCCGGCGGCGCCCCGCGCCTACAGCCTGCCGGACTGCTGCTGGGTGCTGTGCGCCCTGCTCGTCTTCTTCTCGGACGGGGCCAGCGACCTGTGGCTGGCGGCCGATTACTACCTGCGGCGCCAGCCCTGGTGCTTCGGCCTCACGCTGCTCTTCGCGCTGCTGCCCTCGCTCGTGGTGCAGCTGCTCAGCTTCCGCTGGTTCGTCTACGACCACGCGGCGCCCCCCGCCCCGGCCCCGGCCGCGGCCGCGGCCCCCGCGGGCACCAAGGACAGCGCCGGAACCAAGGACAGCGCCCGCCCCGGCTCCGCGCTCCTCTCGCCCGCCCCGGCCCGGGCCCCCGCCAGCGCCTACCGGACCCGGGGCTGCTGCCGCCTCTGCATCTGGATCCTGCAGTCCCTCATCCACCTCCTGCAGCTGGGACAGGTCTGGAGGTAGGGGCGGGGACCGGGGGGGGGGAACCGCAGAGCCGGAGCGGGGGGGATTCACCTGGGAGCGGAAGGGGAGCCTGGGTTCCCGCCCCGCGTCCGCAAGCAGCTCGGCCAGGTCACCCGGGAGCGGGGAGTCCGCGGGGAGGGGGGACACGGATGGATCTGCCCCCTTGGCCCGGCCAGTCCCCCCAGGAGAACCCCCAGACAGGCGGGGTCTGCCCCTCCCCACCGCCGCCCCACACCGGGCTCTTCATGTGCCCAGGGATCTACCCCCTGCCTTGCCCCTGCCCCCCGCCCCTGGAACTCAGCTGCCAGGCCTGGGGGTCGGAGCCCTCCCGAGGCCCTGGAGAGCAGTGGAAGGGAGCTGGGTGTAGCCTGAATTTCCCTGAGGTTGGGGGAAGGGAGTCTACCCTGCTCCCCGCTCTGTCCAGGTGGAGAGTTTGCCTCCTGCCTTCGGACTTGCCACACTTCCACAGCAGGACATGGGCCAGCAAGTGGGGTGAGGGCCCCTCCCTGCCACTCAGGCCTAGCAGCCCATCACCCACCTTCCCCTAGGACCTGCCCACTCCAAACCCCCCACCCCAGCTCTCATGCTTCTAATTCCCAAGGCGTTGGAGACAGTCCTGTCCTCAGCTACACCCATCCCCACTCCAACCCTTCCCTGGAACATGGCCCCGGCTGCTTGTCTGGAACCCCTGGGCTAGAGCAGGAAAGGTCCCTTCTGTAACCAGATCCCTGAGATCAACAGTTCATTAGCTGTGCATAGGGGTGGCTGGTCCCCTGAGGCGGAAGCACAGGACCAGCATGAAGGGAGACGGTGACAGACACTGGGGCTGCTTCCCCTGGGGGGGGGGTGTCTTGGGGTTATTATATAAACTCCCCCCAGTGAGCCCCATCTGTTCAGGGAGAGAGGAGAGACCTGGGTAAACTGGAGCCGGGGGAAGGGAAAGCCCTGGGCCAAGACAGCTTTGAGGGCTAAATGTAACTGTTGTGCTGGGGGCTGCTTTACTTACACCCCAGCAATGGGGGAGGGGGAGACAGCACCTGGCCTGGGGGCTATTTTGAAATATGACATTTATGGAGCATTTTCATGACATGAGGAAACAGGTACCAGATAAAAAGGCACCAGACAGCTGACGGGATCACCCCAACCCAGCAAACACCCCCCCCACACCAGTCTATAATGCATCTGTGTGGGTGCCAGCCAAGCTGCCAGCCCCTCGTGAAGGGGTGAACGTGGTGTCCTGGTCCCTGTGAAACGGGATCACGCCGAGCGGTCCGCACCATTCTAATCCACTCACCACTTCAGCCAGAAACTGAACTGCTCAGCCCTGGCTCCCTTAGGGCCTGTTCCTGTGAGGTGCTGAGAGCATCCGGCAAGGTGCTGGATGCCTTTGGCTCAGATCAAGGTCCCATTCTGTGCCCACACCCCTGCAAGTCAGTGATGTCACAAAGTGGTTGGGTACCATTGAAGCCATAGCAGATCCAGCCTGTCCCCTTCCTTTATCGCTTTCCTCTGGCATTTCATTCAGCTGGGGCCAGAGACGGTCCCTGTGAGCAGGATGAGAGAGCACAGACAAGCACTCAACAGAGGTCAGCTCCACTGCCTGTATCTCCACTGGCTCTCCAGATCATTGACTGACATGTCTGCTTCCCAGGGCCAGGTTACTCTTCTCCGCCCCACACAGCCTGCAACGCTCCGTCTCTGATTCACAGAGCTACAAACAGCACAAGGTAAAGGAGCTAGGGCTCTGCAATGGAGCTGATTTCTAGGGAAGTTCATGCTGGGAAAGATACTGGAGGCCATGGCAAATTGCTGAAAAAATGCAACTAGCAACTGAGGAGTTTAGATCAGGTTTTGGCGCTGTTCCCTCCTTGTATTTCTGTATTCTGTGGCCTTGCTCATCTGTGTGGAGGGATTTGTCTATTACTCTTCCCATGATCGGGTAGCATAAGGGTTCTCAAACTTTTTCGTGGCATAGAGCGCATCTTAATAGTGAGACTGTCTGTCCCTTCTCATTCATGACTGCATAGTCCGCCGTCCTGCCCATTTGTGATCCCAGCCCAGTGGCATCTGCAGCAAGTGCTTACAAGGAAAAGCGTTATTAGCGAAATCTGGTGTGTAAAAACTGTCTTTAATGTGCTGTAGCAGCTGGAAAAGTGGAAGAGAGCCAGCACCTTGGGACCAGCCAGCTGTCTACAGCCTGTTAGCAAGTGGTCCATGGCCCACCAGTGTTCCATGGGTCACAGGTTGAGAATGGCTCAGCGACAATTACATTGTAGTCATTGGTTAATTGTTTATTTTTATTTTTTGCTCCTGGTTCTATAAATAATCTGACCCCCTGATCTGTTATAGTGTGGTAGACTAAGCCAATGAAAGTGGTAGCTCTCGAAACTGATCTCCTGGCCATGTTGGATTCGAACTGCAGATTAGTCTCTTTCTAAGCTTGGGATTTGTTACTTGCTCCCGTGACCAGTTACATGCAGTTTACTAAACTCATTACCGAGGCTGGATTTGGTGCAGGTGGATGTGATAGTTTCTAGGTGTTGAATTATTGCTGTATTGACTGTGCATGTGAAGAGAGGACTTTTCCTTGTGTCTCTTTCTCAGTGTCGTCTTGGTCCTGTTGCACCGGGGCCTTTTGTGCATCACAACTTTACATTCAGTCAATGTATTCACAGGCCTGAGGCCCAGCTTCACTTTTGTGAGAGCAATTTGCACCTGCAGAATTTGCTTCTGCATTTTTGGCACCTGCAGAATGAATTTCAGCACTAAACCTGCAGTTGGGTACTTAGAGCTGCTAATGCTTCACTTTGTCCTGCAGCTGAACTGTAGGCATAAAAGTGAAGGCACAAGTTTGGCGGGTGGAAACTGTATCTGCCAATGCGCCCAATAATGTGTCCTTGCTATATAGAGCACTGGTGTTTATGTTATCTTGATTTAAAACTACTGTAGCAATCCATTAAAGTCCACTGTCAACAGCCCATTCACAATAAACATGCAAAATCATTCTTGTGGGGATCCCACAGAGACGGTATCAGTTGCATGAGAGTGAACATGTGTAATCTATTCAGACTACCTGCAAGCAAGTGTACAGATGCTAGGAAATGTGCCTTCACATTGGGCCAATTCCGAGCTTGCATCATTACAAATGGTCAGAAGAGGGACAGTTCCTTGCATGCAGATTTCCAGCCCAGTCTTATATGCCCTTCCTAGCCAACAGAGCAGAGGCAGGCTTGGTTTGGGGATAGTCGGATACAGTCAGCACACCATTAGCAGCCCGGATCAGGCTGTGTTTCATCGTGTCTCATGCTGATGAGACTTCTCAGTTTACAAATTCCTATCCACTTTGCTTGCAAAAGGTCAAAACTGTCTTCTCTAAATGGAGAAATATCAAAGGGAAAGAAAGTCCTTTGGGGTCTGTTCTCCCCTTGACATGCTTGCCTGCCTCCCATTAGTGTTAATAGGAGCATGAGCACATGCCATGGGGACAGCCTTCCCCAGTCTGTGCCCATCACGCAATGTATTTGCATCTGGTGTTCATTTCTCTCTGTCTTGTAATGTCTTTGCTCAGAAAAGCTTGGTTTGGATGTGGCATCTGTTTTCCCCGTCATGTTCTGCTTCCACCCAGTTTCACATCTGGTTTGGTCGAGGCACAGCAGGGCCACATGATTTCCCAGAGGTCACACAACAGCTCAGAGGTCATCTGCTGGCTCTGCCTGAATGATTAACAGTAACTGTACTTGGCATTTCTAGATCACCTCCCACCCAAGGATCTCCATGCGCTTTGGAGACATTTCATTAGGCCTCCATGTGCATCCAATCTTATCATCATCCCCCTTTAAACTGGGGGAGAGCAAGGACAGATGACTTGCCTGGGATGATACAGAAAAGCAAGGCCCCTATTCCTGCGCCTGGATCCACATGGCCCCCATCAGGGCCCCGTTGACTTCAGCAGATCCCTGTTTGGGTGCAAGAGTCTGCCCATGGAATCCAGTTGCATGGTTGGGGCCTAGGTTTGTGGCAGAGCTGGATATGGAATGGAGATTGTCTGCCTTCTAATCCTGTGCCTCTAGCCCCAGGATTTCCCTTGGAACAAGTGGCCCTTCTGTTTGCCAGGCCTTTGCTCTAACCACTCAAACACTCAGGGATTCCTTTGATTCCCTAGTTTTCTTGGATATAAACCAGGCCTATTAAAGATCAATTTGTATTGAAATCAGCCAGTTCCCTTGTTGTGTTGGCTTTTTTGGGTCCCACCCGTTTCTCCTTGGCAGTGCCCTGAGCTTTTCAGGGGACAATCCAGTGTTTTTCAGAGCATGAGCTGGAACACCCAGTGCATTTGAAGAAGAGTTGGGGATGGGTGGGAAAGGAAGGACTTAAAGCCTTTAATCAATGCATTATGTGACATCATTCAGACTGTGCCGCATGGAGCTCTTTCTAATTATTTCACTTTGCAAGTTGTATAATGGATTAAAATGGCTGCAACTGAAAAGCAATTTTCTCCTTGTTTAAATAAAGGATTACGGAATAATATCCCAAATTACCTTTTAGGAAAATTGTACTGGGTATCAATTACTTTTAGATCAGTGGCTCTCTTGTTTTTTCATCTCAGGATAATGATTAATGAATTTAGTTACAGCTGGGGCTAGGTTTTTTGGTTGTATTTTTTTTATTTTTTTTTTGGTTTCAGCACTTGAAAATTGGAGTCAGTAATTGGAACAAGTAAAGGATAGAGCTGGCTGGCGAAGGAGCTGAGGAGATGCTGGTATTGTTTTGGATTATTTATATCGCTCTGAACAAGGTTAATAATGAGGGTCTTTAGCTGGCCACTTGCTGTGTGGCTTGTCTCTGGGTGATCCTTACAAATGAGAATGTGCATTTCAACAGGTTTATTCTGCAGGCCCGAGGTCTAACATGACATACCAGCAACTGAAGGGCTAACTGTGTTTGTGTCAACACACCAAGCCTTTCAACACATTCTTCAGAGAAGGGCTGCTGTCCAAACCCTTTATATTAACTTTTACACTGGTGTTCCTTGGATTTTTTTGAATATGAAGAAGGCAGTAATTAGCTCTAATAGCCTTCTCTGTAGATTTCTGCTTGATCATCAGCTTTTGAAAATTAAATGTTTTTTTTGTAATTGATTTCTTATTTCTCATGCAGCTGCCACTGTGTTTGGTTCATAAAAACCTTGCGATGCCCTGTCAGTGCAAGAGAGAATATTTTTCTGAGTTGAAACATAAACTGTATGATCAAATGCATAACAAATACGAATCAGCATTTCATTCTCGCAAGTTGATGGGAGATGAAATCTTGTTTTAATGAGATCCATGGAGCTGACAGAATGATGGGAGAATAATTGTGCCCCGCAATGAAAACAGGGGGCGGGGGAGGGGGAGAGGCAGGGTCACTTGTTGAATTCTTGAGGAGTTGGAGATTCTATTAGCAGATGTGCAGATTTTGTGCTTCCTTATCCCTCCCCTTTCCCTTTGTTCCAGTAATGAACTCTGCACAGCAGCTGCTGGCTGCATGGAGGGGAAGGCGCTGCCATAGGGTTTGTGTGCGTCTCGAGCCATTGTGCATTGCAGGCAGCAGTATCATTGCAATGACAAGCCCAATTAGGGAGTGTGATTATATCAAGAGGATACGGTCACTGGTGTCTGGGCTCCCTTGCTCAGACGTGGGAGGGGGACTCCCTGTGGATCCAGACTGCCTATGCCCTAAGGACAAGGGGAGCAGAGTGCTGAAATGCTTCAGCTGAGTGTGCCTCACGTCACTGCAGTTGTGGGCTGTGTTTTCGCTGTGTGCGTAGCCCCACAGTTGGGGGTTTTGCTTTGTTCACCCCTCCTCCTAGTACTTGACAGCTACCTCTCCTCCCTGCTGGGATCCTCCCCACTGAGGGCTCAACCCTCCATAGCCCCACAAAGGCAAGCACCCCCATGCAAAGGATTATGAATTTACTATGTTTGTACAGCTCCTAGCACAGCAGGCCCTGGGCTCCGACTAACTGAGGCTGGTGGACGCTACGGTATTCCCCCCCCCACCAGCTGCTCACACCTCTTGCCTCTGCCCCTCTTGCCCCAAAGCACACGCTGGCCCAGTACTTGTCACTTCACACAGGCCAGCTCTGAGGGCAGCCTCAGAAACAGAGTCTGTCTGTGTGTCCGTCCGTCCCATCCACTCCTCTCACTCCTGAGTGTGCGGGGACGGACAGTGGGGTGCCGTGCCACACTGCCAGACAAATGGGCATGAGTCCTGCCCCAAATTGATGATTCTGTGGGGGGAGCATAGAGAGCAAGTCTCCCCTGGATGGGTTATGACCTGCGAGGTCTTTTCCCGTGAGATGCTGTGAGAGCTGGGGCTGATTAGGCTGGTCTCTGCTACGCAGGTTGTCATGGAGTGTGGGGGAGTCAGGACTCTGCACCCCTCTTCCTGGGATTCGCCAGGACTGTCAGTCAGCCAGGAGAAGAGAAGGTTTATCTGAGATGACAGGAACACAATCCAACTCGGAGCTTGTCACTACAAACAGGACCCCTCCATCAGGTCTTCTGCAGGGCAGGGAGATTAGATCCCAGACTCGGGCTCCCTCCTCTTCTGCAGCCAAATTCTAACCCCCATCTCAAGAAACTCCTGCGTTTTCTCTCTCCACCCGGCCACTCCCCCAGCCTTTGTCCAGGTTCCCGGGGAGAAGATCTCACCTTTCCCATCCCCCGCCCTGGGCTCAGGTTACAGCTCAGGTATCTCCCCTGCAGAGAAACCTCCCATCTCCGGTGAAACTCCCAGATCAGATCCGCTCTGCTCCCTGCTCGTCACACACACAAACCGCCCCGTGCTTGTAAACGTACAGCAAGTGCTGCACAGTTCCTAGGAGCGCCCAGAGCTCCGGCCCCCGCCAGCACAGAACACGACCGAGGCTGACCGTCCAAATGCTTCGTCAGAGCCTCCCGCACCCATATAGCCCGGGGATAGCCCATGTATAGCCCAGATAGCCCTTGTCATGGCCTTTGCATGTGGCTGGTCGAAGTCAGCAGACAGCAGCACATTGCACACTGGAATACCTCCCCCGGGGCACTGCACTGTGCAGCAGCTCAAGGACTCCTGGGGTGTACATGCAGTGTGGACGCAAGACTCCCAGTATGCCCACGTCCCAGTGAGATCCCGTCTGCGGCAGCTGCACACGGACATGGGCCGACCGGAGTTTGGAGTGTAGACCTGCCTCGTTGGTGTACCAGGCACTCATGGAAAAGCACCAGCGCAAAGCCCGGAGTCCTGTGTCTAACCGTGCCCCGCACTGCGTCCACTGCAAGGATTGAACTGAAGCCTCTACAAGCGCGAGTCTGAATGCCTGGCCCCATTGCAGTCCATGGGAGTTCTGCCATTGATTGTAATAGGGTCAGTTGGCGCAAAGACTGCAGCAGACGCCATCCCCTGGAGGTCTAAGCGCCAGGCCGTTAGTATGGATTATGTTCAGCCCCCGGCAGCTCTGAGCCTGTCCGGCCGGCTCGCCCTTAGGCTGGACCTGCGAGTCAGTTGTTCCGTCCCGAAGCAGTAACATTATCGAGTGACTTTCTTCCTTGGCCATTTCTTTGGTGATGGAGGGCAAAGGGCCAGTCTCCGGCCCTGATGCAGCTGCAAGAGGCCCTGAGTGCAGCGGAACTGGGGTGGCTCTGGGGCCCACTGGGCTAGGAATGGGGGGATCTCCACCACTTGGCAGTGGCAGAGCAGAGGAGGGGCAAGGACACCTGAACTCCTGAGGAACGGCTGGTAGATCTGTGGCTCCGTGGATCTACGGGGAAACCCCCCCGACCTCCGCCTGGGGGAGAAGAGGAGGGAAGAATCACAAAGGGCAAGTGAGCCATTCCCCCAGGCCCCCTCGGACGAGCCCCGGGAATCGGGCAGCGTGCTGGGCAGATGCGGCTGCGGCTCGCAGCAGTGACAGACTGCAGCCACCGGCAGTGTATGATTGATACATCCACGCTGGACGCGCCATTCGTCTCCAGGCAGCCGCTGCAGCAGCCTCCACCTCTGTTCTTAACAAGGTTGTGAGCGACGTGGCCAATGGACGCCGAGGGGATTTCACCGCTGAGCTAGAGAAGGAAGTACTCCGCTCCCTCCCCTCTGCTGGACTGCGGCCGGGCGTGCTCTGCCCAGCGCTCGGTGAACGGGCTTGTACAAGATTTCTTTGGGACCCCAAACCTGATCTTGCTTCGGAGACAGGGGATCAAGTCACTGGCCCCTCCAGCCAGACTGTCCTTCCTGCCCTTGCGTCTGTCACCGGTGCTCGGAAGAACGCCCGAAGCAGGACGCCAACAAGCAGGTTTGGTTCAAGGTGACAACTAACACAACGGAGCTGGAGCGCTGGGGCTTGAAAAGCAGAGGGCCTGAGTCTGATCTTGTGTCAGCTCCTTTTACGCCAGCAACACTTCATTGCTTTCAGTGCAGTTACACCCGAGCGAGTCTTTTCAGGCGGCTGCATTGCAGCGGTTCCCACTGAAGATCAGGAGGGAGATCAGGGAGCTGCACAGGAAGCAGGAGCTGAGAAAGGAGCCGCCTGGTAGCCAGTGTTAACACTTGTCCTTCGCATTGCACTGGGCAGAGTAGATTTGGAACAGATGGTGTCCAGCTCCTTGTCCTTGCCAGAGCCCAGTGCGGTGAGCTAAGCACATGCCCTCCCAGCACTCTCCTGCTCTGCCAGGCGCCCCAGGCTTCCCTTCTCACTCCTCTGATCACGCAGGAGCTAGCTGGGCCATGGGAGGCTTCCAAATCCTGGAACAGCAGATTGTGTAGTTGGCGCTCGCAGAGAGAAAGGTGTGGGCTGAACCAGGAACTCCTGGCACAGTCTCCCTCTGTGGCCTTCCGCAAGGCCTGGCAGTGCTTTGTGCCTCAGTTTCCCCAGCTGCAAAACAGGAATAATCCGCCCTTCGGGGGGAGTTTGGGTTTGTAAAGGTCTGTGAAGAGGAAAAATGCTAAATGCAGTTAAAAGTGGGTTGAGTGTTATTTTAGTTGTATTTTAAGGTTCTCCATCGGGATAGTAGGGTCAGGGATTTTCAGAAGCATGCAGCAAACACATTCACACGTGGCTTGAAAATGGGCCCTTGCTTTTCCTCGGAGGAAAAGCCACCGCTGTGGCTGGGGTGTTCAAATTCCTTTGGTGCTGCGAGCTGAACTCGGATTCCTGCACTGGAGAGGGGATCCCAGGGAATACAAGCGGACTTCGCCCTCTTTGCTCTCTTGCCCAGACACAATGTGGGCCCTGAGATGATCCCAAGACTTGCACATGTGCTTAACTATTGATGTGGCCGTGACTGAGTAGGACTGTTCCTAATGGTTCCTCTGACTATTGTGGGAAGGGGTCCATACCTGAAGCTGTAACTTGACTCCAGGTGGGGGGAAGAGGTCACCTGACCTCCTGCCCGGGAAGGAGACAAAGGAAGCAGGGGAGGAGCTGGGGAGGGAGTTTCACTCTGAAGCTGGCTGGAGTCAGGCAGGGAAGGGCAGAGGAGCTGTCTGGCTCTCTGGCCCCCAAAATGGATCCAGCTGAGGGGTCGCGTTCGCTGTGTGGTCTGTGCTAGACCATGTACCTGTCATCTAATAAACCTCTGTCTTACTGGCTGGCTGAGAGTCACGTCTGACTGTGGAGTTGGGGTGCAGACCCACAAGCTCCCCCAGGACTCCGCCTAAGTGGACTCGCTGGGGAAAGCGCAAGGAGGGGCAGAAGGTGCTGAATGCTCCGAGGTCAGACCCAGGAAGGTGGAAGCTGTGAAGCTTCTAGCCTTGGAGACAGGCTGTTCACGGAGAGGAAGTTTCCCCCCGGAGTCCTGACTGGCTTCATAGAGAGCAGGTCCGTGACAGTGGCTAAGGCTTTGCCAGGTTGGGGCCGGGTGGAGGAAGCGTCTCCTGTCTGCAAGGGAGCAATGAGTTGTGGGCGGCACAAAATGCTGGAATTAGCAGCTCCTTCAGCGCTGTGTATTAAACCCTCCTTTTTACACTAATGCAAACAAACAAATTGGAGCCAGGGAGCCTGGCTGCAGGGTCCCAGGCCGGCACACAGTAGTAATTGGCACATAATGAAACTGGAATTGAACTATTAAAATCACATTATTTGCTGACACTAATGTTTTGTTCGGTTGCCAATGCTCCGAAGGTCCTTTTGTGACTCTCAGCAGGAGAGATTCGTAACTATCTCACAGCGTGGGGGGGCTGAGAAATAAGAAAATTAAGCCATTAAAGCAACTCCTAAGGGCTCTATCCTGAGCCACCACTAGATCACGAGACTGCACTGGAAAAACGGCCTTTTGTCCTCGCGTTACGGCAAGAAGTCGCACTGACTGGGGGAGTCGCTGCTAAAAGCTTTTCTCCGCCGGCCCCGGGGCTGGGAGCTCGGAGTCCAACACACCAGCGAGCGAGCAAGAGATCTGGCATCTTTTCAGGACCTTCTGTGGGGCTCTGCATACCTGGCTATGTGTTGCACTGGGAACGAACCCTTCCACGCAGAAAATCCAGCCCCTGGTGGAGACCAAGAATTGTTCATCTCTCCTGGCTGATGCTTAAGCTTCCCCTTCCCCACCTCAGGGCCAGATCTTGCCAGGTACTGAATGACCTGGGGGCCTAATGACTTCAGGGTGAGGTGAGAGCGTTCATCCCCACATGAGGACACAGCCTTAATGTTGAGCCTCTCTGATGGGACCCAGCCCGTCGCTGCTACTCAGCTCCTGGCCCTCTGTGCCAGCTTTAACGTCTTGTCCCAGGGTGTCTAGCCCCACCAGTACCATAATGACCTAGCTGCTTCTCGGCCTCAGAGGGCGGGGCTAACGGGGGCAGCTGGTGCTTTAATAATCACTTGGCTCTTATAAAAGGACTGAGTGTGAGTTCAGTGTGGGGTGGAGCCACAGGAAGAGGGCAGCAGCCTGGCATGTTTGTGCCTGTAAGAGGCCCTGAGCCAGGGCTCAGGAGAAGGCGATCCAGGAAAACCAGCCTGTAGACTGAGTGCTGGAGAGCGGAGCAGGGGAGAGACAGAGGTGGCCCAGACCGGAGCTGAGAATGATGCCCGGAAGGTGGGCTGAAGAAAAGCCCATGCAGAGTAGAAGGATGTTTTGTTAGCTGGGACATTTGAGGTGGACTCCTGTTACCCTGGAAGGGGTGAACTTTGTTTTGTGACCCAAGCCACGTGTCCAGCACTGACCTGGCTGTGGGGAGTTTCTTTACCAGGGCTGCCTAATAGGGAAACTGAGGCAGTGCTGCAGAGCCATCCCTGGTCATGAGGTGGGGTGTGCTTGGGAAGCAGCTGACCTTGTTATACCCATACTGCACACTGGGATGCTGAGGCTGGGGTTGGGGTGGGAGGCTAGAGCAAGCCCAGTTGAGTGGAAGGAGGCAAACACTGACTGGTGCCGATGAAACTCGCACAACTGCTTTACAGGCACCAAAAGGGGCTGATCTCTGGGGAAAAGCTGGGAGCAGCCTCAAGGACTCACTGAGGCAGCCTGCAGGTCTTCCCAGAGAAATCCCCATGCGGATCCCAATTCCAGTGAGACAGGGGCCCCTGATGCCGCTAGCAGGCAGTGTCGGGGGATGTTGGGGGAGGTGGGCCTGTCCTTGCCCCTTGCCTCTGGACCCTGAGTGTATAAGGGGCGGGGTAGCCCTAGTGCATGTGCCGTGTCTGTTGGGGTTCTGCTGCAAACCTCCCCCCGACCCCGACTTGGCCTTTGGCTCTGCTGCTCCGTGTGGGGGAGCTGCCCCCGAGCCGGGGCCGGAAGCAGGGCGGGTGCTCAGGGTGACTGCCAGGAATGGAGATCCCGGGGCGAGGTGCACAGGTTCGTGGGTTAGTTACTCGCGCAGCGTCCGTGTGCCTGCCTGTAAACTGAGAGCAGGCGCGAGGCCGGGCGGGCGCAGGGGTGGCCGGCTGGCTGGCCGAGTGTCTCCTCCTGGGGACAGGGCTCGCCCGCCATCCCGGCCCTTCGCACGGTGACTGGTGAAGGTGTCCCCCGTTAAGAGCCCTGGCCAGGCATCCGGGCCCTTCAGAGTGGCTGGAAAATCCTCAGGAGCCCTGTCAATCCCCCGCCCTGCTGAAGATTGAAATCGCAGGATGAGCCATCCCTGTCACATGTCAGTGTCCTTGGTAACGCAGCCCCGGGGGAGCTGGCGGCTCAGTGACAGCAGAAGGGCTCCTCCCTGTCTGCCCTGGAGCACCCCCAGCCCGGCCTCTCCTCCCTCAGGGCTCCACCGCCCAGCTCAGCCTTGCCCGGCTCTGCCCTCGCCCCTCCCGGTCCTCGGCTGGCTGATCACTCAGGCTGTTGCGTCTTCTCTGCTCCAACCCCCCGCCCCCCGTTTTTCATTCAGCTCCCTGCTGTCCCACGCACCAGACGCCCCTTTCCAGGTCACGCGCTGCCGGGGGGCTTTTCGGGGGCTCCGGCGCTGGTGGGCAGGTGTCTCTGCCGTGCTTCAGCTCTGCAAGCTGGGGAGGTTCAATCCGGCAGGGGCACGTATTCCCCCCAAGGCGTGGGCAGGGAAGGGAGGGCATCTGTCCAGTATGGGAGGCAGTGCTGTGGCATTGCAAAGCGCCTGTAGAGCAACGGGACGCTGGCACAACAGCCTGGCAGGCTCTGGGGGAGGAAGGGGCAAGGCCTCCATCCCTTGCAGACTCTGGATTTACTCCAAGCGGCCGTGCCTGCGCTCACAGGGCCCACTGCTCTGCGGCTCTCTGCGGCAGCCCCGTGGGTTTCTGGCCCCGTCTCTCCTCTCTAGGCCCAGCTGCCACACCCCCTTTCTGGCTCATTGTCCGTCTCCCCTTTGCCTCTAGGGGTGTCTCTCCCTCCTCCGCTGCTCCCTCGTTGGAGAGCCCAGGCGCACGCCTACCCGCTCCTGCCCACGCCCCCCTCCTTATTACCCCACCTTGCTGCTGCTTCTGTCAAACCAATCGTCACTCGTCTGCTGCTCACTGGCAGCTTCCCCCTGCCCACCCGTCCCTGTCTGAGCCCCGGGGCCACTGGCTCTCCCACATCTTCCACCCTCTGGGATCCGTTCATAGGACTGTTCCTACTAGAGCTCTTGCCTGAGCAAAGAGCAGCCACTATTCCCAGGGCAGGATCAAATATCTTCCGCCTGCCCTGTGCTTCCTGCTCCTGGTGGAGGTCTGCGATGAGCTCGATTTCAGGACCCAGCAGCCCTGCCCTGGCCCCCCCAGATGCCAGCTGCTACATGCTCTCATCCGCTCGCCTTCCCTCGCTGCGTCTTGCACTTTCTCCCTCTCTTCTTCCTCCTTCCCAAAGCCCTGCCGCCGTGCTGTGCAGATCGCTGCGGGCCTGGTGGGCTGCATGGAGAGCGGGGGTCCCTGGGGCGCCCCAGGCCTTGCCTGAGGGGCACTCTAGAAGAGGGCTGGTCCCGTGGGTCCGGACTTGGCTGTGGAGTTACGCAGACTGTGGAGTGGTGTGGGGAACTGAGCTGCAGGTTTCAGGGGGCTGTTAACCTCCCCTAGGGAGAGTGGGTGGCAGCAGCCCGGGCTGGAGGAGACAAAGCGTGGAGCTCTGTCCGGGCCGGAGGGTGAGGTGGAATGTGTGGGTCTGGGCTGGAGAGAGCCGCCTGAGAGATGCCATCCTTCCCCTGCATACGGCCCTGGCCAGCGTTCTGCCCTTCCTCCGCTCGAAGATTACTGGGGCTTTCACAGGCTGGGAGGGAGCCCAGCTTGGGAACACCAGCCCCTGTTGCTTGACATCCACAGGGCCTTGCTTGGAGCTGCGTTATTCCGGGGAAATCATGCACTGTTAAGACTCCAGCTACAAGTCCCGCGGGGCTCGGTGGGACCGTCCTTCCCTTCCCTTCTCCACACACTGAAATCTGCCAAGAGATCGGCTCTGTATGTGTTGGGCCAACGCTTCCTGCACTAAGGACGGGGCGGGGCTGGAACAGATGGCAGCTGCAGTGACTGCTCGCCCTGCATGGGCTGTGTGTCGGGGGGCTTTGCTCCTTTGAGCAGATGCAGGACGTTGAAGGTGCCAGTGGATGTCGTTTGTCAGTTCACTGGCTAAACACGGCCCTGTCTCTGCTCAGCTTTTCCTCACGCGCCCCACAGCACGGAGCCCCTTTCCCAGGAATAGTCATGAAGGAGCAGGGACTTATTGAAGCTGAGAAAAGGAGTTTGCGCAGGCTTGTCCGCGGCGGCCGTCACGTTCCTGGCTGCACCACAGGGGGACGCCAGGCCTTGGTGTCTTCCAGCAGCCAGAGCAGGGCCAGCCCCACCTCCTTGGAGCTGATGTATGGGCTGGAAGTGCTGGAATAAGGCTTTCTCCTGGCACTCACCAGCTAATGGAGTCGACTGACAGCATTTTATGGATCTGATACAAAGGCCATCAGTTTGCATGACAGTTTTACTAGGTTGGGAGGGAGCTTTATAGTCCAACTTCCTTTTGCTTAATCTTTCTGTTTTCCCAGTCATTTGTCTCCTGCCTGCCAGCACCTACGTGAGGTGGTTTCAAGATGGAGCAGCGTGAAACACAGCCCTGCAACCAGCTCCTCAGCCCTGCTCCACCCCTGGGGCTCAAGGGATCCCGGGATGCCCCTTCCCCATGGATCCAGCCCCACAGCTGGCACGGTTTCCTCTTTCTGGGGATCAGGAGAGAGAGAGGAATTGAATGTCTAGGGAATAATTCAGAGGATGTAATTGACTATGAGCACCAAGGTCCTTTTCTGCAGAACTGCCGCTTAGCCAGTTGGTCCTTAGTCTGTAGCAGTGCATGGGATTCTTCTGTCCTAAGTGCAGGACTCTGCACTTGTCCTTGTTGAATTGCATCAAATTTCTATTGGCCCAATCCTCCAATTTGTCTAGGTTTCTCTGGACCCTAACCCTACCCTCCAGCCTGTCTACCTCTGCCTCCAGCTTAGTGTCACCCACAAACGTGCTGAGGGTGCAATCCATCCCATCATCCATGTCATTAGTGAAGATGCTGAACAAAACTGGCCCCAGGACTCACTCTTGGGGCACTCCGCTTGATACTGGCTGCCAACTAGATATGGAGCCACTGATCATTATCCATTGAACCCAAAGATCCAGCCAACTTTCTATCCACCTTATGGGCCATTCATTCAATCCATACTTTTTTAACTTGCTGGCAAGAATACTGTGGGAGACCATATCAAAAGCTTTGCTAAAGTCAAGGAATAACATGTCCATGGCTTTCTCTGATCCACAGAGCCAATTATCTCGTTCTAGAAGACAATCAAGTTGCTCAGGCATGACTTGCCCTTGGTGAATCCATGTTGACTGTTCCTGATCACCTTCCTCTCCTCCAAGGGCTTCAAAATGGATTCCTTGAGGACCTGCTCCATGATTTTTCCAGGGACTGAGTTGAACCTGACTGGTCTGTAGTTCCCCGGATTCCCCTTCTTCCCATTTTAAAAGATGGGCACTATATTTGCCTTTTCCAATCGTCCAGGACCTCTCTCGATCGCCATGAGTTTTGAAAGATAATGGCCAATAGCTCTGCAATCACATCCGCCAACTCCTTTAGCACCCTCGGATGCAGCACATCCGGCCCTATGGACTTGTGCTTGTCCAGCTTTTCTAAATAGTCCTGACCTGTTCTTTCTCCACAGAGGGCTGGTCACCTCCTCCCCATAGTGTGCTGCCAGTGCCATAGGCGTCGACTTCCCCGCTTTCCCCTGGCAGCTCAACCCCCCACTCTACCACTTCCATGTGCCCCCAGCCTGGCCTCTCTTCTTCCCACCCCTTCTCCAAACTCCCTACATCAACTCCACTGTCTCCCTGCCCCTATTCCAACTCCTTCTCCAAATCTCCACCCCGGCCCCGTCTCTTTCCTGCCTCCTCCCCTGAGTGCGCTATGTTCCTGCTCCTCCCTCCCTCCCAGCAGGCCACCAAACAGCTGTTTGGAGTGGCTGGGGATAAGTGCTGGGAGGTTGGTGGAGGAGGGGGGATGCAGCGTGCTCGGAGGGGGCGTGGAGAAGGAAGGGCAGGGGGTGAGAGGAGCTGGGCAGAGGGGTGAAGGGAGCTTGGCTGCCAGTGGGTGCAGACCACCCACTAATTTTTCTTCCAAGCCTGGAGCACCCACAGAGTCAGCGTCTATGCCCAGTGCAGCAGTCTGGGAGCTGCCCTTGTCTGTGAAGACTGAGGCAAAAAAAGCATTGAGTACTTCAGCTTTTCCCACATCCTCTGTCACTAGGTTATCTCCCCGCATTTGCCCTGACCTCTTTCTTGTTGCTAACATACCTGTAGAAACCCTTCACATCCCTTGCTAGCTGCAACTCCAGTTGTGCTTTAGCCCACCCCTGCACGCTCGAGCAATATTTTTGTACTCCTCCCTAGTCATCCGTGCAAGTTTCCACGTCTTGTAAGCTTCCTTTTGGTGTCTAAGCTCCCACAGCTGGAGCCATTGCTCACTGGTATGCATGGCTGTGGGTAATTCCCAGAGGATAGTCACCCGGCAGAAGCCTTGGGGGCAGGGCTATAAGACAGAAGGGAACATGTAGCTTGAACCTTGCTCACTCTACAGGTCTGTCTACACTGCAGGCAGGGGTGTGACAGCAGTACGTGTAGAAGTACCCAAGTGAGCTTTGATCTAACCAGCTCCGGTCCCAATGGCAGGGAAGCCAGGATAGCAGAGGCAAGAGCGGGCCGCACACGCTGGCCTGGGGGTTGCACCCGAGAACTGGCTTTGCTGCTGCTGTTATGGGACATGGTGAGATCAAAGCCAGGATGGGGGGTGTTCACGTGCCGCAGTCACACCTCAGATGGTCATGTAGACGGGATTCCTGTGGCCAGGGGCTGTGTAGGAGCAGCCTGCTTCATTTGAGCAGAGGGCAGCGTAAAAGGAATCAGCACAAATGCCTCTTCCTAGGCCTCTGGCAATGGCTCACCAGAGACCCAGGGCAGCTGGTCAGTCCTGGGCTTGTTGCTGGGGAGGGGGAAGGGAGGCCCTGTTTGCAAGGTAAAAGACAGCCTGTGTGTGTATCCACACAGACACCCCCACTGACCCCACACTGGCTACCATATGGCAGCAGCCAGAGCCAGCGAAGGCTCCGTCATCAAAACCCTGTGAGTTTCCTGCAGACAGCTCCCCAGGTCTCAGGCAGAGCAGCTGTTCCCTTTATCCTGCCTGATCAGCATGGCTGGGGAAGAGGGGCAGGCATCAGTCAGTTTGGGGGATAAATAGATCTCCACTTCCACAAGCCACGGGGCCACGTTCTCCCTCGGAGATCGGTGCTGTCACACGGCAATCCAGCCAGACAGCAGGGATCTCACGCGGGAGGGGAGAGTGGGGATGATCCCAGGGAAATAGACCGGACCGCCGCGTTCACGAGGCAAAAGGAATGGGGATAGTCCAGGGCAAGATCTGGGGACTCAGAATACTCTGTGACATGCACAGCCATGGGGATGTGCAGCTCGGCCAGACTCTGTACCACTGAAGTCCGGCATAGCCAGAGAGGGGATCCCACCAGGGGCAGCTGTGTAAGCCCAATTCCTGCTCCTGCCCAGCAGGTCTCTCCTTGATCCCTGTGAGGGTGGGATTGGGTTGGTCTCTTGCTGATTGGCAGCCAGGCTGACCAGTCCTCTGCCTGTCCTGCTCCAAGCTGCAGGGAGTCTGCCCAGGGCTCTGTTTCATGGCACACAACATGGGATCCCTGCAAAGACCCCCAGCATCCTCCTACCCCACCAGGCACAGGGGAGTGCCCCCTCTGGCTGCCTTCGGGGCCCTCTGTGCCCAGCGGGAGGAGCTCAGCACTTGCCCCAGGCCAGTAACAGCTATTAACATGCAGAGCAGGAGCGGGAGAGGGCCGGCAGGAGACAGGAAAGCATCCGCAAGTGGCCTCCCTTGTCCTGTCTCCTCTTCTCACCCAGCGAAGGTGTCTGCGGGGAACAGGGAACAAGAGGCCTGAAGGGGAGTTTTACTGAGTTCCTTTGGCACCCCAGGGCTCTCCAAAGGCGTCACAATGCA
Source organism: Dermatemys mawii (assembly GCA_007922305.1). NCBI lineage: Eukaryota > Metazoa > Chordata > Testudines > Dermatemydidae > Dermatemys > Dermatemys mawii. Next base: position 28,286,471 of record ML677360.1, read on the forward strand.
GTGAGTTAAATACTCTCAGGATAGGCAGAAGCTCAAGGGGGAAGATCCTGAGCCCCACGCATTAGCAGCCGCATCCCTGAGGGGGCGCTGGCCTGGTCGCTGCCCCCCAGGATACCGAGTTTCCCCCAGGCAGCCGCCCAGGAGAGAGAGAAAGGACCTCGCTGCAATGTCTCGGCCCAAAGGCGGGGCACCCAACCGGGCAGCCCCCTGCCCCTCTGCTGCCCTGCAGTCAGAGGGGAGAGCGATGCCAGCTGGTTATTAGCTGAGGAAGGTGGGAGGATACTCAGCTAGGATTGTGCTCGGGACGAATCTGAAAATACTTGGAAGAATCCTTGACTCTCCCAAACTTCAGTGTCTTACTCTGGCCCACAGTGCAGGATTCTGCTGCCTCGCTCTTACCCCCAGACCCGCCACTGCCTACCCACAAGCCTACACCGCACGGCTGCGTGCCAGTCTCTGACACTAAGGGGTCGAGCGAGTGGGGAGCGTGGGCGCGCTCCGGTCTCACCCGCTATCTTCCCTGTCTTCTGCACAGGTACCTCCGGACCCTGTACCTCGGCCTCCAGAGCCGCTGGCAGTCCGAGCACCGGCAGCGCCACTTCTACTGGCGGATGATGTTCGAGAGCGCTGATATCAGCATGCTGCGTCTGCTGGAGACCTTCCTGAAGAGCGCCCCCCAGCTGGTGCTGCAGCTGAGCATCATGGTACAGCAGAACAACATCGAGCCCCTGCAGGGTAAGGGATGCCCCTCGCCTACCCAGCCCCCAGCCCGGCCCTCCATCTGCCTTCTTGCCCCATCTCGGAGCCGTCACCTCTCACTGCAGGGGACAGGCCACCAAATTAAAAGGTGGCAAATTCAAAACTGAGAGACAGAAAGAGTTTTCCACACAACGGGGGAAGAGACTGTGGAACTCTCTGCCACAGGGAGGTGGTGAGGCCAAGAGTTGACAAGGGCTCGGACACTTGTATAGATAACAAAAGCGACCACAGCTGTGTCACGGAGTCCTCGGAGCGATGGTCTGGACCTGCTCCTTAAGAAGCCAGTCAGGACTCTGGGGGGAAGCTTCTTCTCCGTAAACAGCCTGTTTGCAAGGCTAGGAGCTTCACAGCTTCCACCTCCCTGGGTCTGACCTCAGAGCATTCAGCACCTTCTGCCCCTCCTTGCGCTTCCCCCAGTGAGCCCAGCCAGGCGGAGTCCTGGGGGAGCCTGTGGGTCCTGCCCCCCAACTCCACAGTCAAACGTGACTCTCAGCCAGCCAGTAAAACAGAGGTTTATTAGATGACAGGAACATGGTCTAACACAGACCACACAGTGAGCGCGACCCCTCAGCTGGATCCATTTTGGGGGCCAGAGAGCCAGGCCAGCCTGCCTGTAGCTCTCTGCCTCTTCCCAGACAGACCCAGACTGACAATCACTCCACAGCTCCTCCCCTGCTTCCTTTCTCTCCTTCCCAGGCAGGAGGTCAGGTGACCTCTTCCCCCCACCTGGAGTCAGGTTACAGCTTCAGGCATGGACCCCTTCCCACAATAGTCAGAGGAGCCACTGAGAACATTTCTATTCCCTCACAAGCTGTTAGTAGTTAATGGTCAAATTCTGGAAGGTTCATAAAACCTCCTGCTTCGGAGCCGAAGACAGTGTCTCTAACGGTGGGACCCTGAGGAGACCTAATGTGGTTGCAGATTATCCCATAGCTGCTCCTGCAGATTCTTACCACTTCCCCTGCAGCATCTGCTGCTGGGTCCTGGCACAGACAGGACACTGGGTTAGAGAGAGCTGGGATCTGATCCAGCCTGGCCATGCCCATGTTCCATCTTCTGTCTGCTCTTCCTCTTCCTCCCATCCCTTACCATCCTCTCCTGCTGTTCCTCTCCCTCCAGCTCCCTGACGCGCTCTGTGTCTCCACAGGTCTCTCGGCCTCGGCCTCCCTGGTGTCCCTAGCGTGGATGATCGCCTCCTACCAGAAGGTGCTGCGGGACTCGCGTGAGGACAAGAGGCCCATGTCCTACAAAGGGGCCGTGGTACAGATCCTCTGGCATTTATTCACCATCGCTGCCCGGGCCATCGCCTTCGCCCTCTTTGCCTCCGTGTTCCAGCTCTACTTCGGCATCTTCATCGTCACGCACTGGTGCATCATGACCTTCTGGATCATCCAGGGGGAGACGGACTTCTGCATGTCCAAGTGGGAGGAGATCATCTACAACATGGTGGTGGGCATCATCTACATCTTCTGCTGGTTCAACGTGAAGGAGGGCCGGAGCCGCTGCCGCATGGCCATCTACTACACCATCACGCTGGCGGAGAACGCGGCCCTCACCGGGCTCTGGTACATGTACTACGACCGCCAGGCCACCTCAGACTTCGATGCCTTAATCATTGTCTGTGTGGTCTCCTCCAGCTTCGCCCTGGGCATCTTCTTCATGTTCATCTACTACTGCCTCTTGCACCCCAACGGGCCGGTGTTCGGCCCCCAGACCAGAGGCTGCATTTTCAAAAAGGCGCCGGCCACCGGCGGGGGGCCCCCGGAGGACGTTGTCACCAGCCCCCCGCGCTCCCTGCCACGGACGACAGGGGGGGAGAGGGAAGGGGTGCCAGGGGACAGGGACAGCTGCGTGCCTGTTTTTCAGGTCAGGCCAAGCGTCCCCCCGACCCCTGTTGCCCGCGCCCCCCGGACAGAAGGGCCTGTCATCCGAATAGATCTGCCCAGGAAGAAGTACCCTGCCTGGGATGCCCATTTTATTGACAGGCGGCTCCGAAAGACGATCCTAGCGCTGGAGTATTCGTCTCCGGCTACCCCGCGCCTGCAGTATCGCAGCCTGGGGGCCTCGCAGGAGGTGCTGGAGTATGAGACCACGGTGTAGGCCACCATGGGAGCCACGTAACGGCCTAGCATGCCCCGCCCCCACCGTGGGGCTGGCACGATGGTGCATTTCCAGAGCCCAAGGGGGTCACTGGTCGGAGCCCACTGGCCGCCAGCCACGCCCGGCCTTCCGCTGCCCTGGAGAGTGGCTGTCCAGTATCTTAGCATTTTGCCTTTTGTGTTCATTAGCACTGAGAGCCCCCCACCTCCCCGCTCTACCCCCCATCCCAGAGGGGTTGGCGAGGTCAGCTGGTGCTACCCCCATGCTCTGCCTTGACGAGCTCTCCCTCTAGGCACTGCAAGGTTTTCCTCCCCGTGCCCCAGTTGCATCCAGCCTGCCTCCCTGGCACCCTGCAGATGGGCCCAGAGGAGTCCAGCCTCCTCTCCAGGTGGGAGGCTTTATTGGTGCTGAAATACCTTCCCTGTACCTGAGCTCAAACAGCCTGGAGCCACCCCAAGGTGTGGCCTCTAGCCACCGGCAAAGGAGCAGGGCACCTGGTACAGGGGGTTGCACAAAGCCTGGCTAGAGAGGGTGAGGAGCAGCTTCCCTGGGGGTGTGAGGACTGGCTGGAGCTGGGGATCAGGATGAGTGAGGGGCCGTGGAAGGTGGGGAGAGGAATCGGGGCAGGCAGAATGCCCTGAATACAGAAATGCACCGCAAACCCCCATTGCTCTGGGCATGGGGGGCCCTAGGAAGTGGGGCTGAGATGTGCGCAGCTCTGGGAGAAAGTTGGGCAACTCAAGCTGGGTGCTGGAGCATGCCGAGGGTGCTGGGGGAAGGCGGTAGATCACAGACGCAATCTTCATCATTCCCGTATGAAGTCTGTTCCTGCGAGCTCCTGAGCCTTGGAATTAGGGGAATGGCCGTGCTCCCCCTCGCTCCCCCCACCCTCACCCTGAGACACCTGCCATGGCTATGCCAGTTCAGGGCGGGAGATGCACGTCGGCCTCTGATCAAGGGGACGTAGGAAGGTTGATAATCCCAGCATCCCATGGGGTGATTCTCCCTGGAGCGTTGGGGTCACCATGGAGAGGGCTGTGGAGCCCAAGGAGCATGGCCGTGCAGCTGGGCCGGCAGGAGCTGGAGACAACAGGGAGAAAGCTGGAGCAGAACCAGGTGTTTCTATGAGGCCAGGCCAAGCCAGTGCCAACAGCCCTGGCAGGATAAACGCCAGATTCGTACCAGTGCCAATGGTCAAACTCCCTGGGACTTCAGTGGGAGCGGCTGAGGGCAGTGTCGTCACAGGGCAAGAGCCCCAGGGCTGCAGCAATGCCAGGCACCATCACACACCCTGCATTTGCCCCTCTGCCATTCCATCTCCTGGGCAAGGGACGCAGAGGGGCCTTGGTGCAGGGAGAGGGGGAAATGCTGAGTCTGCAGGGGCTGGGTGGGTCCTGCTGGTGCAGGGATGGGTGTCCCAGGCATGGTACTGAGAGCTGAGCTGGTTCCCCACCCCCAGGCTGGGGGCAGGGATCTCTCACGGGGGTGGAGGGGTGGGGGTGCTGTTTCCATTCTTTTGTGAATTGGCTGGTGTGTGGGGAGGGGCTTTATCACCAGCATGCTGTGAAATTCACACAGGCTCCCCACTGTTCAGGCCAGGCCAGCAGACAGGACAAACCTCCTGCTTGTCAGATCCCTGCCAAATACCCCCACCCCTGCAGGACAATGATCCGAACGAGGCCTTTTCAAGCCAGACTCGTAGGGCTTTGCAGTGAGTTGTGGCAGGTCTGCCAATGGAAGCTGGGGGTGTTTCGGTTGCTGCTTCATATATTTTCCTGCTTGTGTGTTTCCACACCTGGAAAACCGGCAGCCTTTTAACTGATTGATTGCCAGGGAGGGTGGGGGAGAGGGGTGTCTTTCACCATGGAGATTAACAGGTCACAGAGAAAGCTGGGTGTGTATACCCCTCCCTCTACAGAGGGCCAGCCCCCACTCTGTTCTGACCCGACTTCACTGCGCACACAGGTGTGAGCGAGGGCAGGGCGAGGCCTGGGCATGCATAGATCTCAAGGGATGGATTTAAAACACCTGTTAAGTGCCCAGGTGTGCCCTGATTCCTGCGGCTGTGTGCACAGACTGGTTCATTGCACGTGCAAAAGGCTGATTAGGCGCATTTACCCATTGGCCTGGCCAGATGCATTAATCAAGAGCAGAAATTAGCTGCCCCTTTTTCACCTGCAATGAAAAGCTGATGTTTGCTGGATCCCTGGCCCCAGAGAGGAGGCAGCGGGATCCCCACTGATCACAAAGACCCTTCAGTCTCCCCGGCTCCAGCCAGGATTCCAAGGCGGGGTTGTAACCGCAGGATGGGAGATGATGCCCTGAGAGCTGGGTCTCAGGGCTATGCCCAAATCCCCAGACCTGCTTCAGCTGCTGGGGGAGCCCAGGCTGGCCAGGCCCAAGGTCACCTTCCAGCCTGAAATGACAGGTAGAAAGAAGGTAAAAGCATGTGGAGCTGGGGGGAAGGCAAAGCCCCTCACCTCATTTTAAGCCAAGCTGTAGAGTTACAGGGGGAGGCTCTCTACACAGCCCATGCCCTTCCCCCTTGCATGTCCCATGGTCAAAGCCCCACCAGCTCTCTGAGTCCCTCCGTCTATGTGAGCCAGGGCCCTGCCTGGGTGCTCGCCTCTCTGCCTGGCTGGGGTTGGGGTTGGGGGTGGGAGATGGGGGGTGGAGGGGAGCTCCCTGCTGTCTGAGTTGGGCACCTTAGGGGAGAGTCTGAAATATCCAATTGCCTGGTTCTTTTTGCCCTTCACCTGGGAATTAACCCTTATGCCCCTGCAGCTGTTGGTTCTCCTGACTCTGGGCCCTGGCTTCGTTCCAGTGATTCTGGGGCCTGGGACGGGACCTGATGGGCCTAGAGAGAGCTGCGCCCCTGCTCGCCCAGGGGGAGACCTGCGTCTCCTCTCCCATAGCTGGGCAGGGAGGGTTAAAATGTAATTGAGCCAGAGAACTAACCAGCTGCCTCTGTGTCTCCACTGGGCTAGGTCTGCCCAGGGCCGCTTCTGATCCTTTTGCGGGTCAGTCAGGATTAGGGGGGGAGGTGGGGGAGGCTGGTAGCTCTGCTGGGCCATTGCCCCGGCTCGTCGGTGTCCCTGCTCAGGCCAAGTTTGCCGGAGCCAGGCGCTGTTGGTGTGTCTGATTTGCGAGATCTGTTTTTTCTGGTTTGTTTTATTTCAAGTGAAATTATCTACCTCTGCGACGCTTGCTGGAGTCCATTGCTGCAGCTGGCACTGGCGGCAGGGGTTGTTGGGAGGGGAATGGGAGTGACATCCCGGAGGTGCGTCACCAGGCCAGAAAACCATGGATTGGTTGCACCAAACATCACCCAGGCAAGTGAGACTGGGGGTGGGGGGGGCTTCCCGGGCAGTACAGACCCAGGTGGGGCTCTCAGGGCTCCATGAGAAGGCACCCACGCAGCGGAGAGCAGAATCTGCCCTTTGTCATCTGTGGCCAGGTCCCGAGGGCCCTTGTTACGTCTTTATCCAGGCCTCACTCAGACGAGCTCCTGATGTCAGCTCTGGGTAAGAATTTATCCCACACTCAGCACTGGCGTGTGCGTGTTAGCTGGGTGGAGCGGAGCAGGGCCTTGTGACCTGCTCTCCCATTTCCACCTGACTCTACAGCCACCTGTGCTATGGCGAAACTCGTGCTTCCCCCAGAGAGCTCACACTGAGTACCGCTTCTGCGCTGACGGTCCCCTGTAGTGAGCACTGTGCACCTTGGGCAGGGCTTGGCCGTGTGCTGCAGTCCTGCCTGGCCAGCCCACGTGTGGTGCGCCGGGACCTGACTATCCTGCAAGCACCAAGCCTGGAGTGTACACTGCTGTGTGCATTGCGCCTGACTATAGCATGGGCTGTGTCCCGACTGACTGCCCCGCGTGCTGGGTACGCTGCCTGCACGGTTTGCACTGGTACCTGCACGAAGCACCGTTTTCACCCACAGGACACTGTGCCGTGTGCACTGGTGTGTCCCAAGCACACTGATTACACCTCCCACACGCACTGTACACCAGGAAGTGAGCATCCCGTCTCCCATGAGTCCCACAAGCAGGGCAGGGAGTCACGGGAACACCCTCGAGTCTCACTCATGACTCCACAGTCCTCTCTGGTCACAGGCCAGTGAGAACAAGGTGTGCATGGCTCTGGCAGAACTGTAGGGCAGAGCAGGGACAGTCCGGCTCCCCGCTCCTCAGCTGGTGCAGCGATAGGCCCCTGCTCTTGTTTCAATCCACTTGAACCCCAGTGCTTGGCACAGTCCGTGCACTGCCTGCACCATGTGCTGAACCTTCTTATACCCCTGGCACCTGCATTGCCACACACTGACTGCGACATGTGCCTTTTACACCACGTGCTCTCGCTCACCTTGGCTCATTGTACTGTATGGTAATAGTGAGCTCCATATAACTGTGCAGACCTCACACTGTAACTGCATCATCAGTACTGACTATACCAGGTGTATTATTACACCTCGCAATCTGACTGTGTTTTGCACACTTACTACCACACTCTTGTCGTATACACCACACTACACATTGAGAGTCGCACACTGTAGAGAAATTGTCCCTTTGCACCATATGTCCATTGTCCTTTTTAGGCAACTCTGGTCCTGTTGTACCATGGGCTGGCCCAGATTATGATCTCAGGCCAGTGGCATAAATCCAGAGGAATGCCACAGTCGGCAGAGTCACGCTGGAGTTGTCAGTGTAAGTGAGAGCCAATGCTGACCTACCCCCTGAAGAAGACCATGCCCCCATGGCGCTGCTATACTGCATGCTGATCGTCCCCACCAGCCCGGCCTGCCCCATGGCACTGCATGCTTTCTGCACCATGTGGCACCCAGTGTGTGCTGTAACACCAAGCGCTGTCTGCAGCAGGGCGAGTTAGCACAATTAGCAAAACGTTCGCGTCCTCCGAGGCAGATTGTAACCACGGCCAGCTGAGGTTACCCGATGGCAAGCCCATTGCAGCTGGAGGCCGACTCCTGAAGGTGGGAGTTTGACATAGATTGCAGGGTGGTAGGGAGCTGGGGGAGAGAAATAGACACAGCTGGACAGGAGATGTCTGTGCACAGTCTGCAAACGGGCTCTTTAGTGACAGGGTTATTCCCAGCTGGATGCTGCAATCTGAAGAAATGGGGCTAATCCAATAGCAAGGGCACAGAGACAGCGAAAGAGCCAGTCGCTATAACCTGGGCTTCAGATGTAGTCTCTTGCTTGTTTTGGAAGCAGCCTGTCGACGAAAAGCCCTTTAGCTTTAACTGGTGTTTCTCAGTGTCAGCCTGTGGCAAGAGCTAGTGCCCCCCACCCCCACCCTGCAGTTCCCAGGGTCTCCCCGAGGTGTGTCTGGGGTGCTGTTCGGGGCACTGTATCCAGGTGGACACGTTGCCCTGTGTGTTGTATTCTTCCTAATCCGAAGGGTTGGGCCACAGCTGGTGGCCGGGCGGTTTTTAGGCCTTTCCGTGCTGAATGGCAGCCTCAGAAACCCGCGCTGTGCTTGGGTCCGGGTTACGGCTGGAGCATGGAGTCCCGACCTGCACTCCTCTACACATGGAGCAAACATACCCCAGGGAGCGGGCGGAGACGTGGTCTGCGTTAGTTCTGCACACACACATCCCTGGTCTGACAGGAACTCCAGCCCCCTCCGAGTTCGGCATTGGCCGGCCTGGCTCTGGCACAGGAGCTGGGCATGGGACGATCGGAGCTCGGGGGGTGGGTTTGGATTTCTCTTTCTCCATGGCTCTGTCGCCTCAGGGAACCATTTGTGGGTCAGAAATATGACAGCTGGTCCCCTTGGGTCACCTCAAAGGAGCGATGAGGAGGAGCATTGTGGAGTGGCCAGAACATGGGCCTGGCAGTGGGGAGTTCAGAGCTCTGGCCATGGCCCTGATGCTGAGTGACTGCGTGACCCTGGGCTTCCTCCACTGTCTGGGCTCTAATCTGGCTCTAGTGTTGAGTCCCATGGGACTGTGGCTGCTGCGGGCTCACTGTTCCTTCGTACGTGTAAGGAAATAGTTTTGTAGTGAGTATGGAAGTGTTGTGTTCATGTCTCTAGGGCTCCAGAGAGACGGGCTGTTATTTGGCCCACTCCAGCTGTTATCAAGGGGGAAATACATGCGCCAGCCTCACAGTCTGAGCTACTGTGCGGAGGCGAGGGGGGCAGTGAGGGCAGGAACTGCGAGGTGGTCAGGGGAGGGTCCCAGAGTTCGGGCTGCAGTCCCAGCTGGAACGGCTACACGATACCTGGCAATGGAAGTGCCTGGCAGCCTGAGCCCTGCGAGGGAATCAGCTGGCAAGTGTCTGATTGCAATGCTGGCTTGGAAAGTTCACAGAGTAATTCTGGTGTCGCAGCCCTGCTACCGTGGCCGTACTTCGCCGTGCAGACTGCCCGGATCGGGGCTGCAGTGTGAACTGCGTCCTTTCTGCCAAGTGACAGGGCTCGGACCAGGGTCGCAGCGGGACTCAGGCCCTGACCCTGCTCCCTAGCAGGGTCCTAGGGCCTGAGTGTTTGTTCTCCCACGTGAGACTGATTTGTGTGTGGACGGAATGGGGGGTCTTGGGCAAACCTAAGTCAGAATCTGGGCTTAGTGTGTGGTGTAGACACAACCATAGAGGTTTAAAGCTCATAACCCACCCCTTAGACTTCATCAAGACCCAGCTGGCAGTGAGTGCAGATCCCAGAGCGCCGGGGCCACGTGCTCCTTGGGGGGTGGGAATTCCCCTTGACACCTGGCAGCAGCACAGAGGAAGAGCCTGAGGCAGGGTCAGTGAATCACTGGCTGGATCCACAGGCCTGCAGGATGTTCAGTGATCCCATTGCTACTCCAGCCCCCGGGGCTGGGATAGCAGCCAAACGCACCATGCCACCAGCGTTGGGGGAAGAGGCCTTCTTCCACACCCCTGCTCCAACGTCCTCACACAACCCCTTGGCCTGGCTTTTGTTGGGGTGGTGAGGAGAGCGGCTTGTGCCCCTTAGACTACAGAGGCTTCTCAGGTGTGGATATTCAGTGCAGCACCATCCTCACGGCCCTCCACTGATACCCAGGTTGGGGACCTCTGTGGAATGAGAGACGAGCAGCGATGTCCTAGCTCTTCTGGGTAACTAGCTGGGCTTGTCACAGGAGGGGCAGGGAATCTGCATCGCCTCCTTCACCCACCCGAATCCTGTGGCATGAGAGCAGAGCGGGCAGGGCTCTTTAGTGGCTCCAGGAGACGCTGTGGGATATTCCACCTCAGTTTGCTTGGCAGTTTGCTCCTAGGTATAAAGAAGCTGCAGCCTCAGCTGCCATCGTCTGATCAGACGATTACCCCAGCCCCAGTGCAGCACAAACCCAGTTGCCTCCACAGTTATTTTCAGCCACTTGCTGGGGCCCGGTAAAAAGACTTTCCAGGGGCCTGGCTGGCATTCAGGTGCCAGGAGGGTGTTGTGTGCGAAGGGAGGACTCAGGAACTTTGCTGGGTGTCGATACTGGTATGGGGCAGGGTCTCACTTGGAGGACGGCAGTGTGGGGAGTGTGTTTTGCTCTGTGTCACCATGTGTACGTGTGTTTGTGGGCTCTCCGTGACATGATCTTGTCCAGCACACATGACCTGAGACCAGTGCTTGGGGTCAGGTGGGAAGGAGGCCATCAGGGGGTCTCTGGGCTCCAGTCCGGCCACACTCCCCTGTGAGATGGGGGTGGGCCCTGCCAGCGGGTAGAAGGGTGTCGCCCGAGGTGGCCACAGCTTGCTACAGACATGCAAGAATCCCCCTTTCTGTGGGCTAAGCTGTCAAAGATGCACCTCCTCCCACAGAGCTGTTATGTGCCTATGACAGACAGTCATCTGGGAAGGGCTTGGGAGCCAGGGTGTCTTCATCAACCGACTTCAGATCCACAGTGTCCTAGAGACAGTTGCTGGCTCCCTGGGCTAGGAGCCCTGCAGGGAGGGCTGGGAGGAATAGGCAGCTTTTTCTGGGCACTGAGCCAGGGGCATTGGACTCTGGAGGAACTTTTCTGGAGCAAGTGCTGGGAAAGGGAAGCCCAGTTTTCTATGCACTGTAGCCACGGTCTCCCTGCCTCTCCGCTGCTCTCGGGAGAGGGGGAAACACTCCCTAGCTCCTGCAATAACCTCAGAGCAGATCAGCAGCTGGGCCCCTGGAGCCAGCGCCCTGGGTGGCATGTGAGTGGGGACGGGGAGGCAGACAAGGGAGCGATGGCTGGGCCTGAGAGAAGGGCCCTCCAGTAGGGGAACTAACCGAACCCCTGCACGGCTCGTCCCTCATCTCCCGCCAGTGCAGCCTCTTGCTCTTCTGCCTCAACCTGCTCGTTCCTGCTGGGCAGGTCCAAGGCCATGTGTGGGCAGGGAAGGGGAGGAAGCCTGGCCCATCTGGGCCGTCTCTAAGGCAGAGCTCCAAATAAGAAGTCCCTGAGTGTTCTCTGGCTAGCGCCTGAGGAGCCCTGGTAGTCCAGTCACCTCCCCACCCACCAGAAAACGACCAGTCCTTGCAACGTCACGACTATCATGAAATTCTCAATAGGGCTGAAGAAAGACCCAAGCCGAGCGGAAGGACTGAGCTCAGCCGCTGGTCAATGGGATTTAAAACATTCTCCTCTCTAGGGTCTGTGCACAGGCCTGCATCCCAACAACACCGTAACCATGGCAACGCCCGGAATGGGCCCTTCCCTGAGGGGAGAGGTGGGTGCCAGCTTGAAATTTGGAGTCAGAGGTGGATTTTGAACACTGGGCCCCCCACCCAAAAATCCAAACCAAGACAAAGGTGGGTGGGGGGGTGTAGGGTCAGGTTTGGGTTCTGCTGCCTGCTTTAAGGGCCGGGGGAAGCTTGGTGCAGATTAGGGACTGGGTTCTGCCCACTAAATGACACAGACACCACTGGTGCTGGAGGGGTCAGAGCAGGGAGTGGGGGTGCTGAATCCTAGTGCCCCCCCAATTCAGGGAGCTGGAGCTGAGGTTTACCTGGGTTCAGTCCGGTATTAAACAGCCCAGGAGAACAAGGCGCCCACTCTGGTTACGGATTTGTGGGGAGCACTAGCCACGTGCCCGGTTGTCTAGTGGCCCTCGTCCAACACAGATCTCACAGAGCGGTTTGTATCTCCCCTCTCTCTTGTCCAGCATCTGGAGCACTTCCATCCTGTACTGTAAATACTGTGTGCCACCTTCTTCTTCCTTCCCTTGGACGGCGGGCAGGAGTGGGGATGGGGTGGGGGGAGGGGCTGGATGGTGGGCGGAGACCAAGATTCTGTACTAAGACTTTTTTGTATACCACAAACTTTTTGTATATTTTTAATTTTGCTGCAACATGAGATATTAAATTCCTTTCAATACACCTGGTCTGTGGCCTTTTATTGTTCCGCCCTCATTCCCCTCTAGGGGTGCCAATTCCCAGCAGCCGCCTGATGGGGGTGATGCAGTGGGGCTGAGTGGGTGTTGAACTGGGGGAACCAGCCTTGCAGCGACCCAGGGACCTCCTAGCAATGTACCTCAGCAGCCCTGCAGCAGGGCAGAGGCCAGGTTACGGCTGGTATCCCGTAGGGTAGAGCAGTAGAGGCTGGCAGCAGAGTTGGTGCCAAGACTTTGCATCGCTTGGTTGTGGCTGAGTTGGGAATTGTCTGTTGGCAACAGTACGAGGACAGGGAGCCAGGACTCCGGGGTTCTGTTTCCAGCTCTGCCACTAACTTGGGGGAGTTGCCTCAGTTTCCCCAGTGGTAGAATGGAGATGATAACTCTGCCGTCCCTCTGAGGGTTGGCACGAATTCACTGATGCAGGTGACACTGGGAGACCATGGGGGGTGGTGGAGCTGTATAATGGAGTGTTGTTCTGAGTGGGTTGGTGGGATAGGGCAGCAAGGGGGCTCTGATCCCCTCCCATGTCTCTCGTAGACCAGCAGGGAGAGGGAGGGATACGTGTTCTGCCACAGCAGATGCAGAGCTGGACTGTCGTGTAACGGGAGCCTGTCTCCTGGGGGCGGGCTGTGCTGGGGCCAGACACAGGCCTTGGGGGTGGGATCCAGAACAGGATTCCAGGAGGCAGGAGCCCTCTGAAGGGAGATTACGATACCCACAGCAGATGCTGATCAGCCCCCACCAGAGGCTCCTCTATGATGCCAGCCCCCTTCTGCTCCTGCCGCTAGCTATGCGGCCAGATATTTGGCACCAGGGACATGGCAGGAAACAGCGGCCTGGGTGGGGCTTGGTAACTGTGGAAGGCACAAGGGAGCATCCCTGGAGACACGCCACTGCCTGAATGCACCAGGCAGGAAATGGAACACACCCGCCCCGGGGGGCAAACCCAACCCCGGAGATTGTCTGGGGCACGCGCTGTTGGCGTTCGCACACTGTGGGGGTCAGGGTCACCCCTGACTTCAGCAGACCTTGCTCCAGGAAGGAGTTCGGCCGGGGAGAGAGGTGGTGGCTCTTTAGAGAAACCCCCCCGGCATGACCTTCACCCCAGGGCTCGGGGGCTCCCGCAGGAGAAATAACGGAGCTTAGCAGCCCCCGGGAGACTCCTGACTCCAGAGATTTCCAGGCTCCCGCCGGTGTCAGTGCCTGAGTGTCTGTCCCCTTCCTGCCCGTCCCTCGCTGCTTGGGAAGAGGAAGTCTCTGCAGCTGCTGGGGCAGGATGCAGCGCGCAGGAGGGAAGGAACTTCCCTTCTAGCCTGGAATATCTCTTCCCGACGCATCCCCCCTGCTCTAGAGCGGGGCCCAAGCCCCAGTCTGAGCTCCCCACAGTCCCAGGGGGTTGAGGCTTGGGCCTTACGTGCACCGTTTCCTTCTCAAGACCTGCGGCTCCCGGGGGGTGATGATTTGGGTCCTTGCTGATAGTTTATGAAGCCCCAAGGCCTTGGTGCCTCTGAGGTTTTCAGCCCCCGCCACAGCTAGTATTTCAGCTCCTCTGCTCTAGTCACTGTCCCGAGCCAGCTCTGGTTCCTGCCTGCGTTGCACGTCCCATGTTTGCACCCAGCTGATCTTCCATCTATGCCAGGCCTTCTGCTCTGGCACGGGAGCGAGTCAGGGACAGGGGAGACCCCCGAGGAGCTGCCAGGAGGAGACCCAGGAGAGCCTTGGAGAACATCCCTTTGAAGATGGCATTAGCAGAGCCACCGAGATCTCCCTGTTGGGTTATTAGCGGCAAGAGAGAGACAGGGTGTGTGTGACAGAGAGACAGGCAGACCGGTTGTATGTGAGAGACAGACGGACGGCAACAGTGCACAGAGACAATGGGCAGAGGGCAAGGGGGTGGGTGTAAGTGCATTGGGAATGAGTGTTTCCCCTTGGGGTGTGAGCAGAGCCCAGCAGCCCCCGAACCCGTCTGCTTGGCCAGAGCACAACTCCCTGCACTTCTCCTCCCCGGAGGGGCAGGAACTCAGCGAGTTCACATCAGAGCCGTCACTGGTGGAGTTTCCGACACAGGAAAAAAACAAAGGACTAGCACGTAGCGGAAAGAGCTGCCTTCGCCGTGACAGAAGCGGAGCAGGGCCGGGACATGGAGTACGAGGCCAAAAAGGGGAAGAAGGTACGTACAGGCCGAGCTGGCATTGCTCCTGGCACGGCTTTGCGGGGTGCAGGGTGTCACTGCATGGGGCACTGAGTACTGCATGGGCAGGAGACAAAGGGCAACGGCTTCCCTCCCTTAGGCAGGTGAGTGGAATTCATGCCGCGCAGGCCCTACTGGGGAGAAGGGCAGCCCATGATCCCCCCTCCCACCCCCCAAACTGGGGCTGAAAAGAGGGACGTGGCCTAGCAGAAAGGGGCGGAGCCACCAAACAGCCTGTGCCTCTCCCAGAGCTGCATAAATTGCGTTGGGCTGTTCTAGGTGCCAAGTGACCCCTTGGGGCTGGGGAATCAATGGTAGCAAAGCCCCAGAGCTGCTGGAGTGTGGGGTGCTGCGTGCAGGAGCCATGGGAGTGTGGGCTGTCTCTCCATGTGCCCACAGCTGGCGATGCGCTCTGTCGGGCGTGGCGCATGGGACAAGATGGTGCAAATGTGGCTCTCGGAGGCCGGGAGGGGGTTTCCCTTCAGAGACTCTGTACCGAGGGGAATACACAGCCTGACCCTTCGGCCTTTTATTCCCCTCTCCCCACTGTGACTGACCCTGCACAGTTAAAGGCCCCAGGGCAGAGAGCAGGCAGAGGGCAGCCGGTGGCCCAGAGCCCTGGCTGGGTTTGCCGCGAGGCAGGGATTAGCTGTCCACCTGTTCTGCACCCAGAACGTAACTCAACTGCAACTGTGCACGTGGCATCCTCGTCTGCTCGACCCTGGGGACCCTGTGAGAGACACCCGGCTCCAATCTTTCTGGCTGGAAATTCCAGCTCTGATTTATCCATTTATCTCCCACTAGGGAGTTCTGGCTCATTTGTCACGTCCTCGCTTCCCGGGGAGGTGTACACGGCTTGTTTGCTCCGTCCCCTGCCTGCTCCCAAATAACGGCATCCCCGAACTCCTCCACGTGCTCTTCATCCAAGCCCATCTGCCTGCCCTGTTCCATGCAGGACAGCCGCCTTAGGCCCTGGGCCTCTGTTCACTGGATTTATTTACAGCGTGCTGTTGGAGCCGAGCCCGGAGGGGGAGCTCGCTCTCTCTGTCTCTTGGAATCGATTTTCTCTCTCTCTCATAGTGTTTCTAATGCCCCCTTTTCTGCACGTGGTCTGGGACTCCCCAGGGGGATGTGGCTTCCTCTCACTGGGGGATGGCTCTTGAACCCGGAGCACACGGGAGTAGCATATTCATGCACATATGATCCTGCCAGGGTACCCAGCAAACACCAGCCCCTCTGCAGCTGGAGTGGATGAGAGATGTCAGCAGCTTCTCAGTCTTCCTGTGTGTTCCCAGGGGTTTGTGTCTCCCATCAAGCGGCTGGTTTTCCCCAAGGCGGCTCGCAGGCAGGCGCTCAGAAGCAGTCTCTACCGGAGGCCTCTGCATTCGGTCCCTCTCTACCCCCCGGATTATCTCATAGATCCCCAAATACTGCTGCACGACTATGTGGAGAAGGAGGTGAAGGTAAGGAGAGGTGGCCTGGGGGGCCAAGGGCCAGCCCAGCAGCTCAGATCTTCTTGGCTACTGGCAGGAGCGGAGGTCCCAGGCCTGGTTTGCTTAACCCTGGGAGAGTTCCCCATTGCTGTGCTCCAGGGAAGGTGGGTCCCCTCGCACTGTAATGCACCTGCCAGGTAAACCCCAGCCCTGTGAGAATTGCCCCCTGGTGGCTTGGCGTGAGCTCTCCCAGGGAGACAGGCTGCCACCAGACTGAACTGAACGGCTGAGCTGAGTGTCTGCCCAGAAGAAGACCTGGCCCCTGGTTCTTCCATCTGTCACTGGCCTCTGACTCCAGATGGCAGGAAAACACCCATTTGGCCTCTCGTAACTGTGGGCCCAGCAAAAACCCAGAGGAAGGACATATCGAGGGTCTTCAAAGGTCACCCAGAATGTCTGTGGCAGGGGACTGAACCCAAGTCACCAGCTAGCGCCCTTCCCCCCTGGGCCATCCATCCTCTCTGGAGGCACATCCCTGGGAACAGAGATCCACAGAGTCCCCGGGGGTCCCCGCGGGGCTCCCCGGACAGCAGGGATCTCCGCCACTGGGCCCACTCACACAGTCATTGGCAGTCTTTTCCCTCTCCAGTTTTTAGGCCACCTGACCTGGGTGACATCCTCCTTGAACCCCTCCAGCCGGGACGAGCTGCTGCAGCTCCTGGACACAGCCCGGGTAAGAGGGAGTCCACAGCCCGAGGACGGAGCTGCCACCCCAAAGCGCCTCCGCTCAGCCCCTGGGTTAGAGGAGAAGACATGCATAGTGTTGAGTGCCAGCTGCCCACTTCCCCATGCTGCAGAGGGGGTGGACAGGGAGCCCGGCTCAGGGCTGGCTTCCTGCGGAGACAGGGGCCAGGGTGACCTTTCTCGGAGTCGCAGCAGTGCCTTGGCAATGCCCGACCTGACTCAGGACCCGTGAAGAGCTGGGACCGCAGCAGGGTGGGTTCCCCCAGAGCAGAGCCCCAGCACCACGCGCTGGGCTGCCTCCATTCAGCCTCTGACCACGTCCCTTTGCCCATCTGCAGCAGCTGAAGGAGCTGCCCCTCCAGACCACGCCGGAGCAGGACAGCATCCTGAGCCTGTCTGCTCGCTGCCTCCTCCTCACCTGGAGAGACAATGAGGAGCTCATCCTGCGGATCCCCACCCATGAGATCGCCGCCGCCTCCTACCTGCGGGATGATGCCCTGCACCTCCTGGTGCTGAAAACAGGTGCAGAGACTCACCTGACCCCAGCACCTATGTGGGTTCTTCCCTGCAAACCTGCCTGCCCCACACTGCGCACAATTCCCCGCTGCATTGGGCCGCGTGTCATCATCTGCACCCCTGCTGGGGGGATGCCCGGGTGATGGAGAAGGGCGTGTGGTTATGTCTCTACTGAGATGAGCACACAGAAGGGGCGCGTGGGCTGGGTTCAGCTCCTGGCAGCACCCTTGGGCTCCAGGGTGATCCAGAGCCATGCTGTGTGACCACATCCTTGGAGAGCTCTCCAGAGACAGGCTGGCTGGCATGATGGATGAGCAGGGCTCTGCTTGGCCTGGCAGTTCACTCCAGACCCGCCTCTGCCTCCCAGCACTTCCCCATGGCCAAGGTGGAGGGAAGCAGAGAGCAGCACCATGCCACGCTCCGCCTTGCACCCTGCCATTGTCCCTCCGTGCGTTTCCCGTCTGCAGTGGAGGGGCAGGGACAACACAGGGCGTTTGGCATCGGGTTGTGCCAAAGGCCCCTCTGCTCTCCCTTCCCCTCAGCCGCGCTTGTAAAGGGCGGGTGTCATGAACACCTTGTCCACAGTCGGTGGCAGGGCTGGTCAGGCACCTGTCCCAGGTACGACCTGACAACAGAGCACAAGAAATGGGGTCTCACTACCAGATCCTTGAAGATCTGACTCCAGTTACTAGCAGAGGCTAAAGGAAGATGTGTGACACATGGCGCCACCTGGTGGCCATACATGTAATGGCTTTAGGGCTCCTTTACGGGGCAGCCCTGCACCCTGTTCTGGCTTGCAGGCACTGGGGCAAATGGGGAGGCAGCAGGAAACCCATCTCGTAAACCCCAAGGAAGGGCATGAGACTGGGGCAGGGAGCAGCACCAGGGCGGGTACCAATCCCCCCACAGGTGGGGATGGCGCTTTCTGAGCACAGATCTCTTCTCTCCCCTATTCCAGGCCTGGGAGTTGACCCCGTTCCTGCAGGGTGCAACCTAGCCACGTACCTAGGGGGCAGTCTGGAGAAAAAGCTCCCTGGAGGGGCAGCTGAGAAGAGGCAGGTGGGGATCGGCCTGGAGCCCAAGCAGCTGGGGGGCACCATGGAGCGCCGGCACACCATCTGCAGCCTGGACTGGAAGATGGCCCGGGGTGGGCAGGAGGGCAGACAGGGTGGGGGAGGGAGCTTGGAGCGGAAGCAGGCCAGTGGCAGCTGGGAGAAGAGGCACAGCCGCCGGGCAGGTGGGAGCTGGGAGCGGAGACAGACCTACAGCGGCAGCTGGGAGAGGGGTAAGACCTATGGCAGCTGGGAGAGGAGGCACACAGGGAATAACCCCCTGGATCCCAAGGAGCCCAGCCCTGAGGCGTATTGCAACCTCATCATCCTGGCCGTGGCCAACAGGGTGAGTAGCTGCGTGTGCTGTCCCATGGCCAACCCACCCAGCGCTGGAGCGCTATGACAGCTGTTCTCTCTCACTGCAGGATGCAGCTGAGGAATCCTGTGCTCTCATCTGCCAGGTCTTCCAGATCATCTATGGGGACCAGACCATCGAGTGCGTGGACCGGGCTGGCTTCCACTACACCTCCACCCCCGAGCGCCCCTGGCTCTCCAGCAGGAGTGAGTGCCAGGCGTAGTGGGATGCCAGGACTTGGGTCCCTCCCACGGCAGGGTGTTTAGCCTGGAGCTCTTATGTGGGGAGGTCCACACATGGTGTCAGGGTAGTGAGGTCCGGCAATGGGGGAAAGCTGGCCCAACAGTGCTGGGAGCGTGGCGGCATTTGGGCTGGCAAAGCCCTGAGGCAAGATTCCCTGTCTCCTCCTCAGAGGGCAGAGTCTGCTCAGTAGGCGGGACAGGGCGTAGTGTCGGGGTTAGCGGATTCTGCCTGCAGTGCTGTGAATTCTGGGAAGGTGCTTTGAGAGTCATCGCTAGGGCCGTGCTCTGTGGGAGGAGGTGGAGGTGGTGTCCCTGGCTCTATAGAGACAGCAGGACTCTGACCTGGGGCGAGGTGAGCACAATTGGACGGTTCCCTAATCTTGCCCCGGGGGTTTCCTTTTCCCAGGTGAGAGCTGCCGCACTGATGGGACGTATGGATACGATGCTGATTTCAGCTGCTGCAGCTCATTGTACGTCCTGCTCCCCAGATATGTGAATGACCCTCCCACCTTATTTCTGTGTATGCTCTGGGCAGCCTGACTCTGCCGGGTTGCCCCTTGCGCCAGGGACCCAGAGCAGACAGAGTTAGAAACGGGGATATGTTTATCTGCCCTCAAAGTGCCTGTGTCTGTGCAAGGGGGGCTGGGTGCTGAGAGCCAAGGCCCAGCACCGGGTACATAAAACAAAATGTCCCCGTTCCAAAGAGAAAATACAGACAAGAAACGGGAACAAACTCAGCCTGGTCCCAGGAGTTCTCCTCTCTCCCAGCGGGCGAGGTGCAGCCAGGCCCCACCGGCAGCCAGCAGGGCCTAAACCCGTGGGAGAAACAGGCCAGCTGGTTGGTTGTAAGGCAGATGAGGGCCTTATGTTCCCCGCTGGTGGCTGGTCCCTTAGATGATAACAGCCACAAGAACCAATCCCATCACGGAGGCGGCGGGTGTGGGCTGAAGAGGCCCAACGTTTAGAGGAGGGTTCAGGTTGTGATCTGAATGAGGATGTCTAGACAGCCCAGCTGATCTCCTTCCCCTCTGCCTGCAGCAATGGCTCCCACGAGACCTTTGAAGCCTATTACAGTGGGACGTCTTCCCCTTCCTTTCGGGAGTCGCATGACAGCCTGGCCAGTGACCAGAGCAGCGCAGGACTGGAGCAACTGCAGGACTACATGATCACAGTACTCTCCTTGCTACTGCATCATGGGAGAGTCTTCATTTCCCCTGGCCTCTTTCCATCCTTCCAACCCTGAGTCCTCCTGCATCACTGCCAGGGGCCTGGGGGAGGCTGGGGCTGGGCTGAGCAGTGACCCTGCTCTGGAGCATGTCTGCAGATATCTCTAACCTTGCTCTCTCTCTCTGCTCTGCAGCTGAGGAACAAGCTTTCCCCCCAGGAGATCCAGCAGTTTGCGTTGCTGCTGAGGGAGTACCGGATGGGGCACTCCGTCCAGGAATACTGTTCTGATCTCCTGCAACTCTATGGGGACAAGAGGAAGTTTCTCCTTCTAGGTAACTGGCTTGTTAGTGAATGCTGTCTCCCTCGGCCTGAGCTGGCCAGTGGGTAGGAGAACTGGTGGTGTCTAAGGGAATTAACTTGACCTTTTCTAAGACAGGCGTCTCTCTTCAGGGAGTTGAGGTTTGTGTTCATCAGACCGGCACCATCTGATGAGAGATGGAGCCCAAACCAAAAAGTCCAGGTCCAGATTTTGAATACCCTGATCCAGCCACTCCTGAATGCTGGATTCAGATTCCGCAGACTTGGTTTTGCTCATAACCAGCCCTCCACCGCAAAAAAAATCGGGGTCCCAATGGCTGCAATGTTCTGGTTTGGGCCTATGTGTAAAGAAGGGATTGGAAAGAGAAGGCTTCAGGCTTCTGGTCTGATGGGGGTGACTCTGCCAGCTTCAGTGGCCGTCTCCTCGATTGACACTGATGTGAGATCAGGATCAGGGCTTTGGTTCTGAGACTACAGCCCAGAATCAGGGATGCCGCCTGTGTGAGGCAGCATCTCTAAAGGCAGATGGGGGGTGAATTGGTGTCTCTAAGGGCGGTGGGGTGTAAGGTGGCATCTCTAAGGGCAGGCGGGGGGACGGGGTGGTGGTGGAGTGGCTGGTGTGACTTTGGGAAGTCTCTGGCCTTCCGTTCCCGCTCTGTACAACGGAGGGGACAGCCCTGCCCTCCCAGACGGGGTGGTAAGGAGCGCTAGGTACGTGGTTGCTGTGGTAAGGAGGGCCAGGTCAGTCCAAGCCATAGACAGACATGCCCCGGTCCCACAGGGAGTCCAGGGCAGATCAGGAAGTCGCATCTGCATCTCCTGACACCCCTTCTCCTCCTGTACCTGCTAGGCCAACCTGTCTGTATGGAGCTGCTTTTAAACATGGGGGGTGGCCTGTGGGCTTCCCCGACCCCTCTAGCCCCCGGGAAAATGAACACTTCCCTGGGCAGTAAGCGCCTGGCAGCTCCCGGCCCGCTCCTCACGGCTTTGTCCCCTCAGGCATGAGACCCTTCATCCCAGATCAGGACATCGGCTACTTCGAGAGCTTCCTGGAGAGCATCGGCATCCGGGAGGGGGGGATCCTGACTGACAGCTTCGGGCGGATAAAGCGCAGTATGAGCAACACCTCCGCCTCTGCCGTGCGCAGCTACGACAGCTGGTCCCTGCGCTCCCTGTCGGAGTCCTTCAACCGCAGGATCACGGACATCACCCACGACATCGAGGCCCTGGCTCGCGATGAGGAGGAGGAGGAGGAGGAGGAAGACAACTATCTGTGAGGGACTCCCACCTCCTCCCCGAAAGGGTGCTCAGTGGTTCACTCTGCAGCCAGGAGATCCTGAAACCTCTTGGCTGAACTCAGAGGGTGCCGGCCCCACTCCGTTTCAGTGGAGCTGGGGCTGGTGCTAGTCTGCTGGCTTTTGAACCCTCACTGCTCCATCGCTACCTCTCCTCTTCCCCATGCTCTTGGACTCTGCAAGGGGCCTGCTGCGGGGAGACTGAGCTGTTGCCATGCACTGGACCTTGGCTTCACACCCGACCGTGAGGTTCTGTAGGCACTTTGCTACCAGCTCAAGCGTTTTGGATTGTAGCACCACTAACAGCGGGAGCGGGAGGGGACTGAGACCTGCCTTACCTGGTGGGGGAG
This sequence comes from Dermatemys mawii, assembly GCA_007922305.1. Lineage (NCBI taxonomy): Eukaryota > Metazoa > Chordata > Testudines > Dermatemydidae > Dermatemys > Dermatemys mawii. The sequence goes on from ML677360.1 coordinate 28,308,333, forward strand.
TTCTGGGGCAGCAATTTACCGTTAACGTTTGGGATCAAATTCTTCTCTCAGCGAGACCAGTTCCGCCTACAGGGCTGGGCAGGCTTCTCTCGTCAGCATTCACGGGATTTCCGCGTCGCCCCCAGGGGAGCAGAGACCCGTGGGCCAGGCATGGGTGTGTTCTGAGTCATTAGGAAGAGAATTAAACCCTGGGGCCGGCGGTGGTTGTGTTCTTGCACAAGGTGCCAGTCACGCTAGGCCATCAGGGGAATCCACTGGGCCCAAGCCTGGGAAGGAGATGGCTGAGTCCCAAGCTGGGCGTGCCAGGGTGAGAAAGAGAGCCGGGGCTCCAGGGTGACACCCCTTCCCGCGAGAGGGGAGGGGTCCGGTTTCCCCAGGCTCTGAGTGCTGGGCAGAACAGGGATGGGAGAGGCCAAATCCAACACGGGACGGGCTGTAATGAACATGCTCCAGTTCAGCCCCTGGGGTACAGGAGTGAGATGCTCCGGAGATCGGGGTTGCGCCCAGTTACACCAGGGCTGAGCTGGCCCCCGGAATCACTCCCTAGGGACTGAGCTCCGGCCCTGCTCAGGGCTGTGGGTGTGGGCTGCCCCAAAGAGGTGTCTTTGGGGGAAGGAAAGGTTTAAAGAAGAACCATAGAAAGGTGATTGACCAGTTAACAAGCGCCAGGGCAGCCCATGTGCAGCCCAGCTCTGGGTGCTGAGGACAGCTGGGATTCGTGTTTCTCATCTCAACCAGCAGCCACCTGACAGGAATTGCTGGCCAAGGAGGGGGTGGAGGAGTGTCAAGGAATAGAGAGCGGCTCTGTCGTGGGGGCCTGGGGACCCCTTCCCCTGCTCTGCCCTGCTGTGATCTGCACTGCCTGACCTGTGGGTCCACACACAGAACTGAACTCGCTGGGAACCAGCCCAGGCCCCGAGGGGCGGGAGAGCAGAGAATTCGCTCCGTGAGGAGCAGCAAGGAGCAGTTTTTGCCTGGCGGTCGGTATGAGAGGCTCCGGGAACACCACAAATGGGACTGGAGATGGGAGAGCAGCGTCTCCCGGCACAGACATGGCCATCCCCTCGCACCCTGCCTACCTGGGGCAGGGCCTGGTGCCTTGCATCAATAGTGGGAGTGAGGTAGGTGATGCCAGTTCAGGGGCGGGCTGCTGGCAGGGTGGCTTCCTGCTCGGGCCCCGACAGGTTCTTCCGTTCAGAGGACGCTGCACTGATGGCTTCCAGGTTGGTGGGCCAGAGCCCAGCCCCATGGCCCTGCCTGCACAGGGCCAGCAGCCCACAGCCACAGCAGCCAATGGCATCCAAAGCAAATATTCCTATCCCAGGCCACTTGGGGAGGTGGGCACGGTCCGCACTAGGGGGCGGAAGCCCCGTCACTGGGGCCTCTTTTCTGTGCCAGGAAGCTGCCATGGCTCGTGATCCAGCTGCCCTAGACTCCAGCTGGCAGGATGAAATGGTGCATGTTTGCCGCCTGCTGGGACTAGCCGGAGGACGGTTTGCAGGGAGCCCCCAGGCCTGGTGCTGTGAGATCCTGCCATGCAGTCCCTTGTGCGGGCAGCGAGCTGGGTGCTCCCCACGCCCTCCCTTCCCAAGGAACCCGGCAGCACAAGACAGCCCAGGGTTGCGGGGGGGGGAGGGGGGGAAGCAAAGGTGGGCTCAAGCTATAAATCCCAGAGCCAGTGTGTGACCAGCCCCTCCCCTCCCCGAGCTCTGAGGCTGTTTGGAACCTGGTTCTGGTCCCACCGCATCTGCTCGCCTGCTCTGCCAGTGCAGGGCTTAATCAGCCGCCCTCAACTCTTCCTGCCTAGGCAGGAAGAGAAGCAAAGGAGGTTCTGCAGCTCAGCAGCGTGGCTCCTGGGCACCTGGATCCAGGAGCCGCCTTGGGGACAGAGTCAGGTCCTGGTTACACTGGCACTTTATAGCGCTATAAAGCCGTCAGGAGCGCTATAACTTACTACCCGCCCAGACTGGCGAGGCACGTAGAGCGCTATAACCTCGGAGTTATAGCGCTCCTGGTAATCCACCTCCGCACGGGGAATAAGGGCTGTAGCGCTCCCGCTATAGCGCTACGGCGAGAATGTGGACACCCACTGCGCTACAAGTGATCTCTTCAGATGCCTGGAGCCATTTAAGGCAATTGACGTCTCTTCCACATTCCTCCAGCCGAGTTCAAAAGAAAGGGAAGTACCTTTTCAGCGTTTCTCTCTTAACTTGGCAGATAAGCAATGCAAATGTTTAAGGAGGGAGCCTGTGTGAAAACAAAGCCTGCTAATCTTCTCTGTGAACGGCACGTGCTGACAGGCTCTCAGAAGGATGGAAAAACCACTCGCTCTCTCCCTCCCCATACACACAACACGTCCCCCCTCACTCCCCTTGTTTGAAAAGCGTGTTGCATCCAGCTGAATGCTGGGATACTTGCCCTAACGCGCTGCTCCCAATGCCGCCTGAAGTGCCGCAAATGTGGCCACGCTATAGCGCTGGCGGGTGTCAGTGTGGCCACGCTATAGCACTATCCCTATAGCTGTATATGAGGACAACTATAACCGATACCGCTATAAACCTGCAAGTGTAACCATGGCCTTAGTCAGGAGAGAAACATGGCCCTTTCAATGAGCTGCTCTGGCTTGTGGTGTTAATGCTTCAGAAAGCCGCTTGAGGGCGCTGTTCCCTCTCTTGGTTGGTCTGCATGAGAGCATTGCCTGGGCATAGCCTGACTGGGGCTCTAAAGCTGGGTGGAGGCAAACGTCTTAGCCGGAGAGCCACGTCGGGGTTCAAAATTGTATAGAGGGCAGGATAGGGAATGCTGTGCCTCTCCAGCCTGTCCCCACCCCTTATCTGATCCAGGGGCGTGGGGGGGCGGATGAACCCACGGGCCATAGTTTGCCCACCCCTGCTCTAGAGGAATAGTTACACCAGTGTAAATGACTGTGAGCATGCTTGTATTGGGGTGTGGAAGTGGAGTAATTTGCTAGAGCTCCAGCTCTTACAAGCAGGCTGAACTAAACCGCAATAAGCCATTCAGAGGCGTGTCCCCGGGGTCTTTGGTGTTGGTTTAACTCCACTGGGTTAAATTAACACCTAGTTCTTCCCCGTAACAATCATGGGGACAGGTTCTCAGCCAACCATCCTCCCACACAGCCCATCTTTATATTGGCAAGGGTCCCATTTGGGCTGGCCTGGCCGCTCGAGGCTGCATGCTGAGGAGCCATGGGGAAGATATGGCTAGCCGGCCTTGGGACTCACGGCCTATACATGCTCTGAGTGCTCCCTGTCACTCCAGCACGATCCTAGCTGGCCAGCGCCCAGTGCAATGTGGGTGAGTTCTGGAGGAAGCCAGCCAGAGGGAGGGTCTCTGTAACATGGGGCCTTCGAGGTGGTGGGGGAAGTAAAAGGTATTCCCCCATGTGAGTGAGTCACTTTCCAGTGCTGGAGGCAACATTCCAGTAACAGCTCTCGTTACTCATGGTCAGTGTGCGATGGAGACATCCTGTTTACCATTTCACCCCAGAGCACGTTGGGGGCGGCAGCGTTAGAATCACAGGACTGGAGGGAACCTCGAGAGGTCGTCTAGTCCAGTCCCCTGCACTCATGGCAGGACTAAGTATTATCTAGACCATCCCTGCCAGGTGTTTGTCCAAACTGCTCTTAAAAATCCCCAATGATGGAGATTCCACAACCTCCCTAGGCAATTCATTCCAGCGCTTAACCACCCTGACTGTTAAGAAGTTTTTCCTAATGTCCAGCCTAAACCTCCCTTGCTGCAATTTAAGCCCTTTGCCTCTTTCCCTAGCCTCAGAGGTTAAGAAGAACAATTCTTCTCCCTCTTCCTTGTAACAACCTGTACTTATGTACTTGAAAACTGTTATCATGTCCATGCTCTGTCTTTGCTTCTCCTGACTAAACAAACCAATTTTTTCACTCTTCCCTCACAAGCCATGTTTTCTAGACCTTGAATCATTTTTGTGGCTCTTCTCTGGACTTTCTCCAATTTGTCCACATCTTTGCTGAAATGTGGCACCCAGAACTGAACACAAAACTCTAGTTGATGCTTAATCAGCATGAAGTAGAGTGGAAGAAGTACTTTTCATGTCTTGCTTACAACACTCCTGCTAATACATCACAGAATGATGTTTGCTTTTTTTTTTTTTGTTTGCAACAGTGCTACATTGTTGACTCATATTTAGCTTGTGGTCCACTATGACCCCAGATCCCTTTCCGCAGTACTCCTTCCTAGACAGTCATTTCCCATTCTCTATGTGTGCAACTGATTGTTCCTTCCTAAGTGGAGGACTTGGCATTTGTCCTTATTCAGTTTCATCCTATTGACTTCAGATCATTTCTCCAGTTTGTCCAGATCATTTTGAATTTTAATCCTATCCTCCAAAGCGCTTGCAACCGCTCCCAGCTTGGTATCGTCCGCAAACTTTATCAGTGTACTCTCAATGCCATTATCTAAATCACTGATGAAGATATTGAACAGAACCGGACCCAGAACCGATCCCTACGGGACCCCGCTCATTCTGCCCTTCCAGCATGACTGTGAACCTCTGAAAATGACTCTCTGGGAACAGTTTTCCAACCAGTTATGCACCTGCCTTCTAGTAGTTCCATCTAGGGTGTATTTCCCTACTTTATTTATGAGAAGGTCATGCGAGATAGTATCCAAAGCCTTATTAAAGTCAAGATGTACCACGTCTACTGCTTTCCCCCATCCACAAGGCTTGTTACCCTGTCAAAGAAAGCTATCAGGTTAGCAGGGATAATGCTTTCTGCTGTTCTGGGCCTGGTGGGAACCAGGGACTCTACTGATCTGAAATGAGCGATTGCTGCACAGAGGGACCCTCCCACTCCAGGTAAGAAGTCAGGAGGAGTAAGCAGCCGGCCCCCCTACTCCGCTGGCTGAGGTCTCCCCTGGTGGCTGATAAGCAAAGAGCTTGTTACATCAGAGACAAGATGTGGAGTAATTTACATTTCACAAAAGGAAGTTCCCACCCTGCAAATCAACTTCCTGCTCAGCAAAGAGCCAGAGACATCGCCCATTTGCAGAGGGTTTCTCCCACCAGGCCCTATGGGCCTGCTCCTGTTCCCACTGAAGTCAACTCCTGCGGGAACAGGTCTGGGCACTTCATCAGCAGACCCCACTCACTCCTGGCCAATGGAACCTGTGTGTGGTAGCGTGGTCCAGTGGTTGGGTCTGGGAGTCTGGGCCCAGGGAGCTGTCGCCATTTCTAGCACAGCATGGGCTCTGCAGGGGACAGACCAAGCCCTGGCTAAAACGCCTGGGGTCTGGGTGCTTGTGCTCGTGCTCCCGCTGTTGGGGGCTGCCCTGGCACTCATGTGCTGTGGGGAAGCTTCCAGCCCCAGCTTCAGGCAGCCCTGACGTGACCCTGCAGTTCTCCCGTGCTTTGGTGCAGAGTGGGGCTGCTGGTTATCCCTGGCTCTCACACCCCTTGGACCAGCAGCCTGGTAGCTCTCGCGTGCCCTGCTTCCACATGTGAGCAGAGAGAAAACAGGGCAACTACAATCAGAAATTGGCCTTTCTGCTTCCCCTTCCTCCTCCTGCCACCAACAGAGGCAGCACATCACAGCTGCGTCCCCCACGTTACGCTCCAGTCTGCAAGTGCAACGTTCACTCCTGCCACGGCTGACCAGGACGTGGTCTGTTTGGTGTTCTTGACTGAGCGTCTGGCTGAAGCACCAGGGATCGGGGCCCCACTGGGCCAGGTGTTGCAAACACATGTAACAAAAATGTGGGCCTTGCTGCAAGGAGCTTCCAGTTGGCATCTGTGTCCCTTTAGCTGCTTTAGAACTAAAGCGACACAGATGCCAACTGGAATCACCCCGGGGCGTGGCATTCCCCTGGCCAGGTGATCTCGGGAGGAGCATCCATGTTTCAGCTCTCCTGTTTGCACCATTTCCTCCAGCAGCCCCCAGGCTCAGCCTGTTCCCTTTTCTAATCTTGGTGCATTTACAAAGACCATGTGTGAGAATAACAGGAAAATGTCTCCCTGGCAGCCCCAGCACCCAGAGCCCAGAGCTCAGCACGGCCGAGGGGAAGTCCTTGATGTTGACTTGGTCCATTCTTTGCCACTGTGCTAAAAGCCCCTGGCTTGCCCCTTCGTCTTCACTGGAGACCAGTTCCGTTACCGACATCCAGGGCAGGAAGCGCTGGCTGGGCTAGCCTAAGAACTCCCCCTGGCGGCAGGTAACTGTCCTGACTTCCAACTCACTCAAACATGGTAAGGCTGAAAACTCGAGTGTGGCTGCTCTTGGGATCATGCTGCACCGGAGAGAGTTTAGTGACAAGGCGGAGTGGGGGGAGAGAGAGAAATCCTAATGAAAGCTAAAGCCAGCTCCCAGGCCATATGCCAGGAACCCCATGACACAGCCTAGGTTAGAGGGGCTTCTCTCTCCCTCAAAGAGAGCTCAGGCTGGCTAGCAGCTAGGAGATAGGGTTGTTTTTATTGGAATCAAGGCTGGGAACATAAAGACACATGGGTTTAAATTACAAGGTGAGGAAAGGACTTGTAAATACACAGGAACCTTAAAAAGCGCCCCAGGGGGTTGCTGACCCCTGAGGATCACCCACACCCTGAACAGCATCATATTAGCGTTCAGGGAGTCAGATCAGTGACACAGGCACAGCAGTCCAAATAGTCTGAAGAAATGGGTTTTTTGCATTTGAAGAAGTGGGGTTTTTACATGCCAAAGCTTATGCCCAAATCAATCTGTTAGTCTTTAAGGTACTACTGGACTCCTCAGTGTTTTTGTGGACACAGATTAACACACCTGCCCCTCTAACACTCGGTCCAAATAATCGTGCCTCTAGGAAAGATGTGCCCGGTGTGTCTCCCCTGACACGTGGCCACTGAAGCTCTGAGAGGTGGTCCAGCCTCCTAGCCACATGTTCCCTGAGGCCTGCAGGACGAGCCTGCAGCATTGTGGTCCTGTTGAGTGCTCACAGTCAGCGATTTGTGTCACCAGCAAAGCACAGGAACGTACAAGGAAACGCCTGCTACATTGAGTTATTTATTTAAAACAAAAAAGTATGCAAATACATATGCAAATTAGGCGTCAGTCTCAGGACTCCTAGGAAGTTTCCAGTAATGCCCTCAGTGTCATGACTTGGAGAAGGCCCCGGTCTAAGATTAGTGTGTGTCCCTCCCAGCTTGTCTGGCCAGGAGGTTGTGCTCTTACTTCTGGCATCTGCAAACTGTATTAGACTAGAGCAGCTCCCCACCCCCAGCCAGCGTCCCACACGCTAGACCAGAGATACCCAGACCTCACTGGCTCAGGAGCCAAATTAGTGCTCAACAGTATCCAAAGGAGCCCCAGGAACGTAATTCATTGATTCATTTACTCTCTCTAGATATATACTGTACAGCAAAATGACTGCCCGAGTGTTCTTTTATCAGCTACGATTGATGAATAACCTAGTAAAAACACCCTGTCTGGTTAATAATTTAGACTGGTTCATCATTAAATCAAACACTGTTTTGAGAGCATGGGCTGCAAAGATCTGCAGCAGACACACTCAAGAGCCACAGTACTCAGTCTGAGCATTGCTGCACTAGGCCAGCCTCCCTTCCTGGTTAGAGGCTTCCGATTCTGGTTTTACTGCTAAAATATTATCTCCCCCCAACCCCTGCATGACACCTCAGCCAGTGCTGCAGAAGGGAACACGCCTAGATTGTCCATTGCAGAACAGCTGCTTCTGGGTCTAATTGTTTGAGCACCAAGCCTGACATGGTTCTAGCTTTCTAAAGCCTAGACCTGCAAATCGCCTTCGGTGCAAGACCAGGGACTCTACTGATCTGAAATGATGGGAGTGGAGTGAGAGGCTTGCTCGTTTGCCTGGCTGGGAAGCAGACGGGAGGGGAGGGGAGGGGAGGAGTTCACTTATCCTGCCTGCCAGTGCCAAAGAACACCAAAATCAAGTGAGGCTCACTGGCCCTAGCAAGAGGCAGAGGGGAATGACCCATTCTGACTTGCAGTTTCTTGCTCTGCTGAACTCAGATACCCTCCTCCAGCTGCTGCCCCTCCTACCACTTCCTCTTAGGCTGCTGCCTCCCACTGCACTGAGCTAGCCACCTGCTCTGAAATGCTGCCCCTTCGGGTTTTACTCAAGGTAGCTCAGAATGAAGGTCCTTTAAAAACCACACCCGCAAGGCCACCAGGATATTCTGAGCGGGATCTTCCCACCAGCAGGATCCTGACCTGGCCCATTCCCTGCAGACACGAGCAGGTTGATCCTCAGCAGTCTGAAAGGAAGAGTGAGGAATCCAGAAGGGAGAGAGATGGCCGGTCGGAATTTGCTGCCTGTGGTCCCAAGGAAGGGAATGAGGATGGAGAATGTTGGCAATGGACAAACACTTCCCAGATCTGCTAATGTGGAGGAGGAAGGAAGTGCTGAGAGTTCATTAAGGGCTTGATCCAGGCTGGCTCTAAAAGAGCAGCTCTAATACCGCTAAAGGAAATGCTCCTTAGCCATTTCCAAGCAGGGAACAGACCCTAAGGAGGCACTGACTAGGATGAGAAGCTATCTCAGGAGACAGCACCTCATGGCAGGGACATCATCAGAACTTCTGAACTTTCTCCTGCCGCCTGTATGGATGTTATAAGGACTGACAAATGCTGATCTGGACCACAGTTCCCAGGCCCAGCATTTCACCCCTGTGCTGGTAAGGCTGCCCCAAGTCTAGGCATCTCTACTCACCTCACCTTTAACCAGGGTAACTGTGGAACTGGTCCCTGAAGGAAGGCTCCAATCACTATTGGCCATGTAAATATCAGACAGAGAAGAAAAACAGCCCAAACCCAGCACCTGAGCAACATCTGGTTTGTATGGCCTAATGCAGGCGTCATGGCTTGGAGAGCAGGGAGGGGAAGTTCAGGGGTATTTCCTCTTTTCTCCTCCCCAGAGACTGTGAGCTAGTTTGTGCTTTAGACGAGTGACCTTCCCTTGTCTCCACCTCTTCCACCCCTGTGACTGCCCCAGTGGTGGGAAGGGTGCTAGCTGGGCATGCCAGTGCAGCTGAGCAAGACAAAACAGTCTCTGAGCAGTTCCTGTAGCATTTCTGTCTGTTTCAGGACATCCTCCGCAGGGCTGTGTGCTGCTCTTGTTGCTCGTCTGATTCATTCACCTAGACTCACCGCGCTCTGCCTCGCTGGGACATGGGGAGCCGCAGGGATGCGAATTAACGGAGGGAAAGGAATATTTTTATGTCCTATGTTAAAAAGTGAGTATTGTGCCCGAAGATCTAAGTCTGCCAGGGACCTCGTCAGCCTTCCAGGTGTCTGCTAAATCCCAGAACATGGCCTAGAAGCTTCACCTAACTTCTGGAAGAAGCTTGACCACAAAACACTGGATCATAGCAATAAGACTTAGCACCTGCCATTGGAGGATCCCAGAGAACTTTCTAAGGTGAGTAATGTCATTATCCCCATCTTACTGAAGCCAAGGTACAGGGGGGAAATGATGGGGGGTTGGGGTTCCACAGAGAATCACTAACAGAACAGAGGCCAGTGCCCTGCTACCAAACCCAGCAGGGCATAGATGCTGGAGCTGGCAAAGACAGCTCAGGGAATTCATCCACCTACCTGTTCAGGATGAAGCCCCCTGTCAGAGAACACATGGAATATTACATTCATGCTGCCCTGGATTTGAGGACAAGCCCAGACTGGCTTATAAAACTTGATCTGATATGAGGTCCTTTCATAAAACTGAGATTCTTTAGATAAAGTTTACTGCCATTTAATATGTAAATCTACTATTATGTGATTCATATTACAGTGCACTGCTCAGCTGTGTGTCATATCACCTATAGTGCTAATAGTCTTCTGTGACCAAAGTAGCAGGGATCTGTGACGTTGGAGCAGAAGCAGCTGAGTTCCTTCCATATCATTGCTGTGATGCTCCAAAGGGTCAAGGTGGGCAGTACAGTGACAGCTGTCAAAGCCTAGCTGGCTACAGCGGGGGTACAATGTGCGGTGACATAAAGGGAGTTGGTAGGGGGCCTGGACCCAGCTTCTGGGAGGGAGAGAAATTGATCAGTCCACCTACCATCTGGTGTCATTCCCTCTTTGGGGATTGTATGCCTCACCATCTTGTCCGATTACCTCTGCCCATTCATACTGCACCAGATAAACCTCATGAACCAAATTTATCTCCCAGACCCACTGGGAAGTGGGGCTGGAGATTTACACACTATAGGATCCAAAGCAGCACATTGCAACATGTCTAATGTGTCATAAATACCTGACCCCGATTTGTGTGGCTAATTACTGCTAGAACTGCATGGAGGAGTCTGGAAATGGCAAGGGGACGTCAGCTACACATTTGTATAATGAAGCCCAGAACGGCATGTGATTTAGACAGTCCAGATCATAAAAGGAGGACTATGTGATGGTCTTCAAAGGCTCACGATGCTGGAATGCCAAAACTCCAATGTCTGTATTAGATCTCACACACACACACAAATTAAGGTTGCAAAAGTCAAGCCATCAAATTTTAGGAAATGCCAGAATTAAGGATGCCAGTGCAACCTTAATTTGCCCCCCGTTGTGCATATGCAAAACAATACAGTCTTTAATTATGTGATGACATGCTATTTTTTTCCACAAGCCCTCTGTCTCATTCAGTGCCCAGGCCAACTAATGCGCAATGGTTCAACATTTGATTTTATTGTCATTGTTCAGTGTGTGCCCCAGCCCTTATCTACCACACCTTATTCAAACCCTGCTCTGAAGATGGAATTAATAAGTTCCTCATAGACCTTTTCTATGGTGTTCATCACTAAAGTGTGTGAGTGCTTCACAAACACTAATTAATTTATTGTCACATGAGATGAAGGGGTGGTGTCACCCCCTTTTTCCAGGTGAAGAACTGAGGCATAGCGAGATTGTGGAAAGTTCCCACGAATTTTGGGTGTCCAAAGTCAGAGGCCTTGGATCTGATTTTGCAGCATAGTTAGCTCTGCATAGCATTTTATATGTGCAAAGCCCAGCATCTATTGACTTCAGTGCAGCTGTGCTTGCTCAGCACTTCTGCAAAACAGACGCCAAGGTCTCAAGTGGTGTACCCAGAAAATGAGGAACACACAGTTAGTGACCACCTGGGAAATGCTTGGCTTAAGTAAGCATCACAGTTTCAGGATAACTCCAGTCCCCTTCTGCGGTCCCTTGAGGGCATCCATTTAAAAGTTGCTGTTTCCCATCTATCACTTCTGTTGGGCAGAGTCTCTCTCTCCCTTCTGGCTGAAAATTGTTAGGCTGCACAGCTCCCTGCCTTCACTGTGCTATCCCTGGCAAGCCAGACTGCCCAAACAGGCCAGTGTCTGCACTTTGCTTTCTCTCTGAGAGCTATGAGTGAAGTCACAGCAGTCACTGTGCTGCATACCTCAACCATGTAGAGCTTTACAGCACTGATGGGGAGAAAACTCAGCTGCTTCTGCTCCAACATCAGATTCCTGCTCCCTTTGCCACAGAAGACTCTCCATTAGCACTGTAGGTGATATGACACACAGCTGAGCAGTTGTGATTCTCTACAGAAGAGACAAGTGGCACACATATACACTAGCCAGTGCAGTGTAATATGAATAACGTTACATGTCGCATTCAAGTGCCCCAGTGAACTGTCTGCAGTTATGTCACCATACAGCTCCTTTTCGGCAAGCACAGTTATTCTTAAGATAAAAGTGTTGCAGAAAAAACATATTAAAACACTAAAAGAATCTACATGCATGCTAAAAATCTTACTAGATGTCACCCATCAGTTTTATGGGACACTAGTAAATAAAATCCTTCCAACATTCCCCAAGGACTGGGACTCCCCTTAGACAGAAGGTCCTGGCCATTTGCTGGATCAGAAAGCAGGCCATGAGCCAGTTTGCACTCAGTCTATTTATCCAAAAGTCATTTCTTTGTCTATTGGTGTCTGGAGAATCCAGTTTGAACTAGTATATGCAGGCTTCCCCAAGAGGTGATACCTGTTTTGTGTGTGTGTCTGTGCACGGGGGATTTGTAACCCGGCTGATTTGCCTTAGTCACTACCCAGAGTGCTTAGTTCTGGAGGAGCTGTGGCAGCCCATCCCTATGGAGAAGAGCACAATCGGACAGCATCCATTTGTTTAAAACAAGGGTCCCCCAAGATACTGCGGGAAGTTGTTCTAGCTTCACCCAGCATCACATTGGAACTCTGGGGAAGAGTCAGGGATAAAATCTAGTTCTCCAAGGCAGCATTCATCTGCCTTAGCCATGAGACCATCCTTTCCCCTTCCTTCAAACCCCTGCCTCATTCACTACATTGCCCTGATTAAAGTCGTGTCGTGCACCAGACAAGGCAGCGGTTCTGTCAAAAAATAGTATGTGATCATATAATTAAAGACTGTATCGTCATCCAGATACACACAAGGGGGCTGAAGTAAGGTTGCTTTGGCAACCTGAATTCTAGCATTTCCTTACTTTTGAGTGCTTGAAGTTGGCACTTTAGTGCTGTTCTTTCACCATAATAACCAGGAGTAATTTCCTAGATTTCCAACAGCAAAGCAACAAACCAAAACAAAAAAAACCACTTCAGAAATTTCATCCTGCAGCATCCTAATGACACCAGCATGGTTCATCTGGAACCTTTAGATCCACCCACTCAGACCTCTGCCCCTTGACTAACAGAGGAGTAACTGTTAGCAGTAGTAGCTGCATCCTCTAGGTGGACCAACACTAGAATGGAATAAGCCACACGCTTTGCCAGTGGGTTTCACGCATATTTGCTGACAGCCAAGGAATGGACTGCGGAATGTCAGGCTCCGTTCCAGGATCTGGAGAGGTTTGTGCTCTAGTGCACACAGATGCTTCTGTCTATTCCCCCGGCTTGATCCCTCTAACATATTCCTCTCCCAGGCTTGTCTCTTCCCCCAGGCTTAGGCTTCTCAGCTACGTGTCTTTGCCCAGCAAGTCCTGACCCAGTTCACCCCTCCCGGCTCTTTGTTCAATCCATCTCTCCCCTCCCCGCTCCGTCTTGCAGTCCTAGTCTCCTTCCCTAGGCTCCTCACCCAATCTCAGTCTCCGCCCTCCCTCCCTGGCTCTTTGCTCCAGACTCCCCATTCCGTGACTCCTTGTCTGAGTCTCAGTCCCAGCTCCCTTCCCTGACCCACAACTCCTTGTCCGGTCTGCGGCCTGTCCCATTCCCCCGGTCCTTGTCTTCTTGTCCAGCCTAGTTCCTGGTCCTTGTCTTCTTGTCCAGCCAGTCCCAGTTTCCCCCACCATCCAGCTCCTTCTTTTTCTCCAAGATCAGTGTCTCCTCTCCCACTGGATCCCAGTCTCCCACCTTTTCCTCACTGGCTTCCAGTCCCCAGCACACGATCTCTTGGCCCAACCAGCTGCACCTTTCCCACCTGAGTCCTCGTCCCAGTCTCTTTACCCAACTAGTGTGAGCCTTCCAACCCTTCCCTGGCTCCCAGCCCCAGCCTCCCAGCCCTCTTGCTCAGCTAGTCCCAGTCCCAACTGATCTCCCAAATTCCCCAGACTTCACATCCCAATCCACTCCTTTCCCTCCCTTGGAATCTGGGTTTTGTCCCCTCTGCATTCGAATCAGACAACTCCCTCCTCTCTGCTTCCTGGGTACCCTCAGTGTGGTTACTGAGCACAGAAGAGCCACGTTCCCTGCTCTGAGTTCTAGTGCCCAGTTCTACCCAGCACGAGAGCAGTCAGCTTCTCCCTTGCGGCCCTGGGCTCTAGAGAAATGTTCTGTGAGGATGTTGCATACACAATCTGCTCAGCCCTGGCGCTGTGAGAGGATGGAACGTGCTCAGGAAGGATGGACTCCTCCAAGATTTTAGTTGCTAAAACTGAAGAAGGCTCTACAAACATGTGAAAACTGCAATTTTCCCAAGGCTTAGAGCTCCACCAAATTTGGGCAGATTTTCATGGGGATGGTAAAAGGAACATCCCTGACACAAAATCTACCTCTGCCAAATGTCGAGTCCTTGCTCCAATGCAGAGAGCTGCTCGGGCTGTTCAAACCAAAACTCACCAGAATTTTTTAACGCACATGTTCCCCTTAGCCAGCCTTGTTCTCAGAAATGGCCAAACTGTTTTGGCAGAAATAATTTTAAAAAGTCGAACGTCCAGAATGGAAAATTTCAGCCTGAACAGTTAAAGTTTGGCAAAGTTGTAAGCAATTGAAAGCAGGGTTTTGTAGTGGGATGTGTCAGGGAGCCTGTAATAGGCAGTGCTGTCAGCTGCTGCTAGGAACTCCAGAGAGAGAACAAGCGAGCTGTTAGCCTTTGTCCCTTTCACTAAAAGTTCGACTAATCAAAGACATTAACTACGAGAGAGGCAAGCTGGAGGAGGTAGAAACAGAAATTGAGAGCGCAAAGAGATGCTGAGGGAGAGATGCTGGGCTTCTCAGAGACCTAGAACGGTCTGTTTCTGTTCCTGCTCCTTGTGTGTTAACTGCATTCCGGTTCAGTTCCAATAACTAAAGAAGGAACTTGAGGTGTTGTCATACAACAAGTTCCTTAATTTTGCTCAGAAGAACCAATCTACTGGCAACCACCATTGCTCTATCTCTAGAAACAGCCCCAGATAAAAGCTGCTGACCTCTGATGTAAAGAAATAATGTTACTTTCTAATGCTGCAAAAGGGGTTTTCATCAAGTGGACTATAGGTCAGATTCTGATCTCCATTGCACTGGTGTAAATCCAGAGTAACCCCACGGACAGTGCACGTATGGGGGACTCTGATGCCCCATTGCCAGAGCAGAATGGTGACATTTTAAATCCACTTTCATGGATATTGGTGACAACACAGGGAGAAAGGCAATGGCGTGTCAAGCCTTGGATGATGGCCTTGCACAAAATGATCTTCTTTGCCCAAGACTCCAGTGGTAATGGGCTGACACAACCATTCTGGGGTTGATATGGTGATGCCCAGGAGCTTGGGCTCACCGTGGGCTTCACATCTGAAGTGGCTGCGAGAGTCATGTGGACATTCTGATCAGAGTCAGATTTGGGAAGAGGGGCCAGCTGATCAGCTTCATTAAGTTCACAAAGGGAGGGTGAGCAGCAGGGAGGAGACAGGAGTGAGCAGGGATATCTCTCTCCATTGTGTTTGCTTTGTGTAGTTAGAATCCAAGGAAGCCCAGGAGAATGCCTAGTATATACATGCAAAGTACATTGTGACTATGTCATAAATATGAAAATACGTTCTCTAAAGAACTGGTTACGGGTACAGCTTCTGCATTGTGCTTATCTGGGCTAACTCCACGCTCCCAGGTCCAATTGCACCACAGGGCTTGGCTCCCTTTAGGTAGATGTCCTGCATCCAGCCTGCGCTCCCATTATGACATCCCCCAATAAATCAGACAGGGATAGATGGGACGGAGTTTCTCTTGTTTATTATTTTCTGACTGCGAGTGATTAGGAATGCCACCCGCTCCCTGAATGTGGACCTGGAGGTGGTTTCTTCTTGGAAAGGTATGTGTGTGTGTGTTCAGTTAATAGCCAAAGTGAAGGCCACAAGGAGCTGCCAAGTGTCATTCACTAGGGATTCATTTTAAGGTAATTTTTAAAGCTGCTCACCCGACTCATTGTGGATTGTCGAGCACAGCATGCTCCTGAGATGGTGGAAGCTAGAGAAGGGCAAAGTGTTGCCAGAACAGCTGCTGGTGTCATTGCTCGGGGGCTGGGGGTTGCAGTAGTTTCTTAAATCTCACTCAGGAGTTTTTTGTCTGAAATTTCTCTCATCAAAATTGTCACAGCACCAGAGGCCTGTGGAGTCTCACACTGTGTTCTCCACCTCCTCCCGCCAGCCTACCCTGCACCACGCCCTCCCCCCAGCATGGCACAAGCTCAGTCTAGACGTGAAGCCCTTACACTGGTTCTACACAAAGGTCCTTCTGTTGACTGCAGTGGCATTATAGTGGCATAAATCTAGTATCAGGTTGCTGGGAGCCAGGCCCAGTGTCTTTGAGGGCTAGTGACAATCAGCTCCTGGGGGGGAAGGGGCCAAAGTCCACCTGAGGAGAAAGAAACTCTTGGCTGGTAAGAGTTGATGGCTGGGGCAGGGGCCCGAGGCAGGAACCGGGGGCTGCAATGGAATCGGGGTAGGACCGGGCAGAGCCATGTGGGTGCCAAACCGATCGCGGGCAGGTTGGAAGGATGTGGGCGGGGCATGTGGTGGTGGTGGGCGGGGCCTCAGTCGCGTGGGCGGGGCCCGGGCTGGTGGGCTCAGGGTGGGCTCCGGAGGGCGGGGGCATGGTTTGCTGTCCGGTTAGCAGCCGGTTCGGGTCAGAGCGGCCCCGGCCTGGCGGGGGACCCGGGGACCCAGAGCCCGGTAGCAGCGGGGAGCAGGGACGTGGCCGCTGCCCCCACGGGGGGCTCCCAGCGCGAAGGAGCCCGTCGCCCGGGGGCTCCGCGGGGAGACATGCAGCAAAGGCCGGGGGCCTGAGCCCCGGGCGGCCCCGCGGCTGCAAGCGCCGGTGAGATCGCGCTGAGGTGAGCTGGGGAGCCCGGGAGCCCGCCCCGACGGGCGGCCAGCAGCGGGGAAGGAGCAGGGGGCTGGCCCCAGCGGGGAGGGGGCCGGGGTCTCTGGAGAGCCCGGGTCCCACGCTCCGGAGTTGCCGCGGGGGAGTCCCGGCCAGGGCGCAGGCCGTGCCTAGGCGCCCCGGCTCTACCAGCGAGCCCCCGGCTTGGCTGGGCGGTGCGTCCCGGTCCCACCCGCCGCGTGGGCGGGCGGCTCGCACCGCCGGGCGATGCTCCCCGGCCGGCTGGAGCCCTGGGAACGTGGCTTCCAAAGTCGCCCGAGGGTCTGGGCAGGCTGCGGTGCCGAGCCAGTGTTTCGTGTGTGGAGAGGAAAAGGAGCCCTGGGCGTGCCCAGCGGGTTAGTGGGGCTGCGGCTGGGTCCCAGCGCCGGTGGGGTAGGAACAGCGGAGTGGCCAGCTCAGATCAGCCATGACCTGCTCCAGCTTGATCCTGCCTCCACCCCCGACCAGCCCAGCTTCCTCCAGGTCAGGTGCAAGACAGGGATCAGCGCAGTGATGGGACAACCTGGTCTCCGGGCAAACTTCTCTCTCTTCCCTCTAATCCTGGGATTGTGCAACACAGACACTGTCTGTTTGGTGCCTGCCTGCAAATAGCCCCCCAGAGTGTGTTGGAAGGTTAGTTATGAATTCAAGAACTGAAGATTGACTTTTCCTACCCTATGGCCTTTTTTTTTTCTTCAGGAACTGAAGGGCATTGCCAGGTTGCGGAGCAGGAACTGAAGTGATCGCCACTGAGGTGTGTTTTTTCTTCTTCATGTGTGAAATAAAATGGCTGAAATGTGACCCCTAGGTTCAGTTCCCCTTAAAAATTGTTGATGTGTGCACAGCCCCTGAGAGTTAGGTACTGGCAGCTCTTAATGATCCACCCCCGCCCCACCTTACAACTAGCTACACTCCTCTGGTGGACACTGCCCCATATCTACAACTGCAGCTTGGCTTCCTGCACTCTGAGGCAGGCAGTGTTGTTACATCCCCGAGGGGTTCTGTTATTGCTACAGGGCTGGGGATAATTTCCTCCTTGGGGGTGTGACTCCGGACTTCACTTCAGTGACGCAGCAATGAATTTGGCCTCTGGCGTTTCACACGTTGAGGTGACTTTGAAAAATAAATGTTTTTCTTTCCCTCTCCTCCTCCAGAGAGAAATGTAATTAGAATGTATCCTGTACTCTCTCCCTCTCAGCCCCTTGCTCATGGTGAAGGCAGCATCTCAGGCTGGAGCCATGCTGCAGTCACTAGATCTGGACTTCCAGTACAATGACGATCAATTCCAGCAACAATTGCAGACCCTGACTTCTTCTTCACATAACTATACAAAACTAACCCCCAAATTTACAGCCAGGGTTCAGCCTGGCCTCCATGTTTGGAGGTGGAATTTGCATCTGCAAAATTGCACTCCACTTCTCCCCACCCCGGGTTCGTGAATGTCACATGCAGAAGTTAGCAGCTGGATAGCTAACTACAGGAGTTGTGAGCCATCCGTCTTCAAATATTTGCTCTCTCAATTTTTACTAACTCCTAGTAGAGTCATCACATCCCTGCTTCTAGATAGCAATAGGGAGAATGGGCACCTTTAACTACCCCTCCTTTACTATGAAAATGGACCCAGAGAAAAGTCACACAATGATAAAACAAAGGGAAGGAAGCTCTCAGTCCAGTTCCTAGGAGTTGTATCTTGTCATGAAAGTGTCGTACTGAGCAGGTCTGTGACCTGCTGGCTGAGCGGTGTATGGGGGAAGCTTCCACGGTACCTCCTCGCATGCTGGATCTGTTCTGTGCATCGAGGACTCCTTCCATCTCCGGGCCCGTTAATCTGGACTCGTGTGCCAACACTAAATGCACCCAAACAAGTTAAGAGTGGAGATGAAAGAAAACAGAAAAGTAAAAATAGAATCTCTAGTAAGCAGATTCCTAGCCCAGGGGGTTTCAATCTTTTCTCATTTGCCGACCCCTAAAACAATTCAAATGCCAGTGCGGAAGCTGTTGTAAATCTTAGACATTGACTGTGGACCTGCAGGGGCCCGCGGACCAGAGGTTGAAAGCCACTTTCCTAGGGCTCTTGGGAAGATGCTGTCCATGCTACTACAGAGAGTTACAAAGCAAACATTTAGTACGTTCTAACTGCATAAAACTCACAGGGCCAAACCCACCAGTTGGGGTATCCCAAGAAACTCCCACTGACTCCTTGAGTAAGGACTTTAGAGGCTGGCTTGCAGACACCCAGTGAGAACGAGTCATGTGTTCTAGAGCCCTTTGCTGTGACTTTATTTTCCCTTTATAGAAGGCTATTGCTGCTTGGTTCTTTGTCCCCAGCCCAGTGTAGGAGGCCCAAAGGGGTCTTCATAAAGATTGTGGCAAGTGTCTATTAGTCTAATAGTACCACCTGAGAAATGAGATGCACAGCAGCTCATTGGAGGGGGTCTTTGCGGCCCCTTGCTAGGAGACCCGTGTTGCAAGGGAGCAGTGTATTGCAGTGGAGGGGAGCATCTCCTGGGGTGCTGTACTATAATTTTTATAGTGTGTGTGGGCGGGTGCTGCTGATGGAAACCATGTATTTGATGTTTGTTATTCCTACTTCAACCTAGGGGGTGCAGGAGTACCCCGGATTGGAGAGGGGCACGTTCTCCTGGATTCTGCGGAGGTTGGTACTGGCAGAGTAGAGAAGCCCTAGGACAGATCTTGGGGAGGGAGGAAGGGCTTGGTTTTCTCTGCTATTTGGAGAAATGTGGTTATATCTCTCGGCAGCTACAAGGTTCCTTCCAAAATGGAGAACTGGTTGCAAATGTGTCTTAGTTTGCTGTTCACAGCCTCGCCTGCGGCTCAGGGACAGGCCCCATCCTGAGAGGTGCTGAGTGTCCTCAGCTTCTGCTGAGAGCCAAAGTAGTTCTTACAGGACAGGGCCCAAGTTGTACTTCTCTCTTGGTGAAAGAACCCCCTTTCGCTTCTGTCATGGAGTCCCCAGGGCGATGGTCTGGAACTGCTCCCTAAGAAGCCAGTCAGGATTTTGTGGGGAAGCTTCCCCTCTGTGAACAGCCTGTCTCCAGGGTTAGGAGCTTCACATCTTACAGCTTCCACCTTCCTGGGTCTGACCTCGGAGCATTCAGCACCTTCTGCCCCTCCATGCGCTTCCCTCAATGAGCCCGTCCAGGTGAGGTCCTGGGGAAGCCCGTGGGTCCTGTACCCCAACTCCACAGTCAGACGTGACTCTCAGCCAGCCAGTAAAACAGAGGTTTATTAGATGACAGGTATATGATCTAAAACAAAGCTTGTAGGTAGAGCGAATGCAACCCCTCAGCTTGATCCATTTTGAGGGCCAAAGAGCCAGACAGCCTGCCTCTAGCTCTCTACCTGTTCCCAGCCAGATCCAGCCTAACCCCCTAGCCCCTCCTCTGCTTTTCCTTTGTCTCCTTCCCAAGCCAGGAAGTCACCTGACCTCTTTGCTTTGCAACATTTTTAGCTAACACCTTGCAGAGGGGGAAGGGCCCAGGCCATTAGTTGCCAGGAGACTGTGTGTGGCCACTCCTTCCCACTGGTCCTTTGCTCTGCAACAATGTCAGCCCCTTATCCCTCCACATAGACACTCAAGGAATGCACAGGGGAAACTGAGGCACTCACTATCCAGAGAGAACATTACAAACAGTCCCACTTCATCACAGCTTCACTCACCACCTCCTGGTCTCCATCATGGTGAGAGGAGCGCAGTGTGTGCTCTCAGTTACATGGCGTCTCTTGCTGTGGTTCTCTTCCCTTTTCATCTGCAGCACCAAGCACTTCCTGTCTCTCATTCTTAGTGAGGTCTCCACAGGACACCAGGAAGCTGCTTTTTCCACTGTCTCTGCTGCTTGTGGCCCGTTCACTGTTGATACTTTAAAAGTTCACTGACCTTTCGGGGGGAACTTTGAAGAGCCACTGGGTGAGGGATGGCAGCTGCCAAACTTAACTCAGTACGTAAAAGAACTGTGAGGAACCCAGAAACTGCAGGGATGGAGAGGGTGCCGTGGGGCAGCACAAGAGACTAGAATGAGGAGTAATGGCGTGAGATTTAGTTAAGTTAAGGGGACTATTAGGAATTGCTCCCTGAGGCAGTGGAATAGTCTCCCAAGGAAAGTGGCAGACGCTCCGTCGCTTGGAAGGTTCAGAACTACAGACCAGACAAAGCCCTAGAGAAGTGCAGTTGGGGACGATCCCACATTGGCACCAGGAGGGACTGGATGATCTCTTGGGTCTTTTCCATCTTGCTTCTGTGATTTTTCTCCAGAAGTCCTTCACCCCTGACAAATTCAGATCATGTGATGGGCTCCCCCAACCTGCATCTCCCATCAACCCTACACTGAACTCCCTCAGTCCTGGGAGTACTCCATACTCCCTGCTCTCCCATTCCTTTTTTTCTTGTAATTCCTTGTATGGTGTTTTATTGGGGGGAGGGGGGTCTGCTCATAGGAGCAGATACTCCATGTGCCAGTGTAAGGGATTTCTGTGTCTCTGTTATAATTTGCTCTTAGTTCCACCCCTTATGCTGGGTGGCTGCCATTTCTGTAATTCTCAGGGCCTCGGTCACCAAGGTACCTGTATTGTTTTGTGTCACTCTGGCAGTGCCACGGGCAGGGATATGCTGGGAATCTTCTTCTGGGTGCATATGGCAGCTCCCAGCAGAGGGAACTGCAGTGGGCAGATATCACCAGAGTAGCTGGCTATTGACTTTCTCCCTTCTTGTGTCTGTTTATTTCCAAAGCAATCGTCTACTGTTGTACTAACTTTGAAGGAATAAATGGGCCCAGAGAGTCAAGGGTGTTAATGTGATCCTGTCACTGTACAATGCTACACAGTTAAACATGGCTTGAGTGACCTCAGGCTGCTTGGCCTCAAAACAAACATTATTAAAAATCTTTATAATCTCTTATTAAGGAAACAGAAAAGCAGGGGAAACGAAGCATTTGATATGTAAAGTGTTAAGTAAGGTTTCATTTTAACAATATCCCTTGTTTCTATTAGCTGTAGAGAGTTTTCATAAGGAAACCCTCATCTGATAGCTGTTTTTTTTGGTTAAAGATGATGTTAAAGATGGTAATAACCATTCGTTCTGGAAAAACAATGAGGGGTCCTTGTGGCACTTTAGAGATTTACGCCCAAATAAATGTGTTAGTCTCTAAAGTGCCACAAGGACTCCTTTTTGTTTTTGCTGATACAGACTAACACATTACCCCTCTGAGACCTTCCTGGGGAAAAGAGCAACAGGGAGTTGAATTGGTCTGGTGCTGCTGTTAAGTCTGACCCCATTTCCTGCAAGATAAAACAAGACAAACGCACAAGAGTGGAGAGATCAGAACAGCAAAGACAGAAAATGCAACGTCTGTCTCCGGGCAGACTCTTACTTGCAGTCTCCTGGCTAGAGAACACTGGCCCAGCACATGGTCTTAACAACCACTTGGAGACCTGGCAAATTTGTACCCATGCCAGGCTGTTGAGGGCACTGCTTTTAGCTCCGCTGCTCCCAGGCTCACAGCAGTGTTGCAAAAGATGCAATTGTCTTGGCTGGGCTGAGCCAGGCTCCCGTTAAACAGAAGGCAAAAGGAGAGCAAGAGGAAGGAGAAGAAATAAAGTGGGGAAGGAAAAGGCCACAGGAGGGAGGGGTGGCAGCAGGAACCCAAGTCTCACATTCCGTGCTCGGGTCCTAAAACAATAAGTAAGTGCTCCAGTGCAGGGCAGCGGGAGGCCTGGGAGGGAGCAGAGAGGATCTGGGGATGGTGTGCTGTTCTCTGGGTGGCCCTGCTACCTGGCTGCCAATGTGCCTGGGCTCCTGGTGGCTCCAGCCCCCTTGCTCCCCTGCCGGGGAGGGGAAAGGAGATGCCTGGCTGAGGACCAGCAGAAGTACCAAAAGGTGTCAGAACAACATTCTGGCCTGACTCGAGCGCTGCTCACGTTCCAAGTGGTGGTTGGGATTTAGTGGGAGCTGGGGGAGGTGGCAATATCATCGGAGGATTCCGGGGTCCCAGGAGATGGGGAGGATAGCAGTCATGGTGGTGAAGATGGTGCCTTCAGTCTACATTTCTCATTTTGGTCCTCCTCAAAGTGTCTTTTTACAGCCCCCCAAAGGGAGCGATGGGTGGAATAGCCCATCCCCTCATTATTTTATCCCCAAGTTAGGACTAATGCCTGATGCAGCAGTTTTGGGCCATTGATTTCCGGTTCCGTTCTTCTGTTTACCAGACATGATTTTAACACGGTGCTTACATGGTGTCTGGAGACCTTTTTGTTAGAACGAATCTCCTTGTTGCTGTCCTTCTGTTTAGTCCTTGTGACAGCATAGAAACCTTCACCTGCTTTTGAGCTCACAGGTGGGGTAAGACTTTAAGGCCCGAACGGACCATTGTGATCATCTAGTCTGACCTCCTGCACATCGCAGGCCACAGAACCTCACCTGTCCACTCCTGTCTCAGACACCTGTCCTCTGGCTGAGTCACTGGAGGCCTCAAATCATGGTTTAAAAACTTCAAGTTACAGAGAATCCACCATTTACTCTAGTGTAGTTTAACTCTGCGAGTGACCTGGGTTCCATGCTGCAGAGGAAGGTGAAACCTTCCTCGGGTCTCTGCCAATCTAAACTGGGGGAAAATTCCTTCCTCACCGCAAATATGGTGATCAGGTGGACTCTGAGCAGGTCTGCCAAGACCCAGCAGTTGGACACTTTTTGGTAAGAATTCTCTCTGGTAACTACGAGCCCTCCCCATTTACTGCCCCATCCCCAGCCGTTAAGGGTATTTTCTACTAACAGTCACAGATTGCCTGCAATGGCATGTGGCCTGTCTCATGCCACCATCATCTTACGAAGCTGTTTTATCCCAAGATTAGGGGTTTTTTTTTTTTGTCCCCACTGCTCCCCTGGGAGGCTGTTCCAGAGAGTCCTGCTGTGGTGACAATCCTGCCGGAGTCCCGTTATTACAACACTATGCCTGTAAATCCTGACTTGTGGAAAGACCATGCAGGTGAGGGCAGGAGGGACATGAAACCTTAATTACAATTTACATGGAGGTTTTCTTTTTAAGCCTGCCCCCAATCATTGGTTTTGATGTGAATTTTAGATACAGCACCATTGCGCAAATAGACCAAGGCTGACCTCTTGGTGTGAAAGTCCTTGAACAGTGGGGACATCTTGGCCTGCATCTGAATTCTGTGGTTCGAGCCCTAGGTCTATTTAAAACACTGTTAATCAGCTACTCTACTGCCTCAAGCCTGTGACCGCCGCCACAACGTGGCTGTCTTTGATGAAATATGATTAAAAATAGCATGCAGCCCGTGCGAGATGTCCTCTGAGCATACAGCAGTGAGCCTGGTGTAAGGCAGTACGGTCACGGGGATGGCTTGGACGAACAAGAAACAGGGAACACAGTTTCGCCTTTCCAGGGCTCTGAGGCCCAGAAAGTCCCATGCCGTTTGCTGAGCTGTGGACTGGGAGCTGCAGGCCTGAGCCCAGACATGGCTGCAAGGGGGATGCATGTGGCAGAGCAGGTGACTGGTGGACTAACTTTCCAGGGTGCTGAGCACCAGTTACTCTTGTGGGTACTGGAGTGTTCACCGGGCCATCCGTGTGCATGTTCTTCCCTCCCGCACAGGGGTGCAGATTATCTAGTGTACGGGGGGTACTTTGGCCACCACAAAGACTTTTCTTTTTCTTTTTTAATGAAAATTATCATTATCTGGCCCAGTCCTGCCGCCCGCACGGAGGGGAACTCACACTGAATTCAGTGGGCTGCATCCGCAACAGTGCTGTGCGATTGCGATTCCCACTGAAAGCTGCTAGGGCCTGCCGCTGCTCAGCACCACTCAGGATCTGGGCCTGTGGGGGTCTTGTCTGTGTACAGGCCCCACTTGTTCGGTCTGTTGGTATCTCGGTCCCCAAAGCCCCTCCCAAGTGGGCCATGCCAGTGGCCACATCCGGGAACACACAGCTTGGGCTGTGATTGTGGCTGTTGGAGTTCTCTCTCCGCTCTGCAAGCCAGAACTGCGGGAAACAGGGTGTCCTCACTCCCTGCCTCCCCCGCGCTGCCAGTGGTGCTGGCTGCCATATGTCATTTGTCACTTCTTCTCCAGCTGCTTCCGGGAACCTTCGGTGCTCCCTAGGCACGGCCCGCTCTGTCTGCAAGGCCCCCAATTCTCCTCAGTCATGTCCTTCCTTCAGGCCCCTCTCTGCTGTGACACCCTCATGAAATTCACCAACTCAGACCTCTCTTTTCTCTGAATAAAACAAATTTTAAAACCTCCCCTACTTTCACCATGATGTTCTAGCCCTTCCTGAATAACTGCAATATCCTCTGGCCGAGACCCTTCATGCCTCCCCCTTCCTCTCTCTGTGTCCTTGGGGTCAGTATTCCTTCCCTTTGGGGAAGTTCCTACCATGTCTTTGGGCACCTTTGGAAGTAGTCATGATACTAATCCTGCTGTATGATGTAAGCCAACCATGAACTGCCTGGGGTTAGGGAGAGATTTTCCTCCTGGCTGGTTTTTCCCATCATTGTTCATTACGGGGTTCCAGCACTTGGCACTGGTTGCTGCTGGTGACCAAGCAGGCTAGATGAGTGGGGCACTAATGGCTATGTAGGTGTGAATATGGGTTTGTTGGTGTTAAAGTTATTACCTTTCTGTGCAGCACTGAGCCAAAGATATTTCTTTCCTTTCCACTGCAGGATGGGCTGTGTGAAATCCAAGGATGCCAGAGTGCCTGGCAAGGACTTCAAAGCTGATTCTAGCCCTAATTTCCTGCAGCCCCACTATGTGAAAGACCCCACGTCGACTAACAGGAAAGTAAGTGGGAATGTCAGTGGAAATTTCTTTCTGAGCGCTAGGGAAGGTCACTGCTGCTATTGTATTTACTGATGGCTCAAGACCAGGAGCAAAGGGAAATGAGGGGCAAGATCCAGCCATTAAAAGAGAGAAAAGGGAGCTACGGCAGCCAGTGTTTCTGTTTGAGTTTGACCTAGGCAGTAGGACAACCTGATCTTGGGACATCTGGGACCAGCACACCAGAAGGAGTCAACTTGTCATCAGTCACGGTGCCCATGGCTCGGGGGTAATGCTGGTTTACTCTGGGCTGGGAATGCAAATGCATTGGAATCCTTCCCGGGGTGGGGCCAGAGGGCAAGCTGGTGGAAACGAAGACGCTAATGGGGAACGAAAAGAGAGGAAGGGGCCAGAGAAGGAGGAAGACACTTGAGAGGGAGGAAGAGGAGGAGGAGATGAAGGTCATGGTTCCACTAGAGGTCAGCAGTAATGGGTTAAAGAGAGAAAATAAATATTGCAGGAGTTCGTCATCCATAATGGGCTGTCCTGTGGTACCCCACAGAAGCATGTGCTCCATCCCACTGTTCATCCAGATTTTCATGGTCCAACTCCCAGCTCTGCTGAGCCCAGTCTCCCTCTGTATGCCCACTCCACGTGGGCTCCAGTGCTGTCCACGGCCCATCTCCATTCCGCAGGGAGTGACTGGTCTGTGTGATGTCTGAGGACTTCAGACTCTAACCGTTCCCCCCCGTCTTGCTTTCTAGAACAATAACACCTCCAGCGCGACTCAGCCCCACCCAGCAGATGGTACGTATAAACTATGATCTGCAGGCAACTGTGTTAGGAGCGAGCGTAGGAGAGGAATGTGAGCTGCAGCCTTCAGATCTGGTTCAAACTCCCCCAGAGCAGAGGATCTGTTCCGGTTGGAGCCCTCCCTCTAATACGAGACGTCTGATTGTTGGGTGTAAATCCGCCAGCTTTCACCTTTGGGAGCCTGGGTTCAGATTCCACTTGGTCCAGGGTGCCAGCGACTGTAATAATTTCAGTGTTGTGCCTTTGGATGCTCAGGCATGTTCCAAGCTCACCAAAAACCTGAAAACAGACAAGTACATAAACCCTTATCCCCCATGGGGTCTCCCCAGGGCTACAATCCCTGCCCCCGCTGTGCACGAGTGTGTGTGTGTGGGCGGGGGGGAGGTGTGAGTGTGTGTGTTACCGGGAGGGAGACGAGTCCTTTGCTGTTGGCTTTGTGTTTTCTAGTCGAGTGGAGGGGACTCCACTCTTATAATGGGGTTGGCTGGGTGAATAGGGAAGGATCCACCAGAGGGGCCTGATCCTGGCAAACTAGGGTTCGAATCCATCAGGGTAAACAGTGTGGGATCCGCCAGGACTGAATGTATGTGGAAACTGCATTCCCAGCGACCACAGCCAGTGGCCTCTCCAGGTGAAGGGCCTGTGACCTGTGGCCAGAGAGGGGTGAGGGCGTCTCATGTCTGAGTCAATTGCTTCCTCTAACCCCACGCCCAATGGCCAGGAGAAGCTCTTTGTCCATTCTGAAGGATGGGGGTGTGTGTTCCACCCTGCAGTCTCCGACGACTACATCGTCCTGGCCCTGTATGACTATGAAGCGATACACAGTGAGGACCTGAGCTTCCAGAAAGGAGACCAGCTGAAGGTTCTGGAGAAGTAAGTGCAGCCCCGGCACCCCTGCTCCCTGGCTGTGGGAGTGGAAGGCATTGAGGTTCAATGCGTCACTGCGTAGGACATGCCTGTTTTTCTTGAGAGCCCAGCAACCTCCTGCTGTGCTCTGGCTCTGTGGGCCCTGGGAAGCCTTGAAGGCTTATTCCCGGTGGTTACTCTTCTTTAGGCTTATGGCCTTGTAGAGTTTCCTCTGTTACAGGGTGGCATGGCCTACGGTGCAGCATCAGAGATGCCTTAGAACTGCTGCCTGAGAGGGGTAGGGAGGACTGGAAATGCACTTCAGACTCCATTGTATTGTCGGGTGATGAGAGCCATCTCATGTCTCTCTCCTCAGGTCCGGAGAGTGGTGGAGAGCAAAGGCACTGACAGGGCAAGAAGGCTACATTCCTAGTAACTACGTGGCCCGGGTAAACTCCCTGGAGATAGAAGAGTGAGTCTGCCGTTCATTTGGGTGGGGCAGGGGATAACCTCGCAGATCCCTCTTTATCTGAATAACCTGCACTCTGGTGCCCATTGCGTCTTCCGCTCGCTGCCTTTTTGGGTGTAACCGTCCCATTTCTGTTCCATTGATCTTCTGCTTCCACTTGCTGTCTCTCCAGAAAGGCTGGACTCTTCTCCTGCCTAGAGACAGGCCTGGGGCTGTCCACCAGAGTCTCTGCTTTTCACTTCTCCACAGACTCCTCCTCCTCCTTCATGGGAACCATACTTTTTCTCTGCCCTTTCCCATACACCCCAGAGAATGAGTTGCCCTAATTCTGACCTGGCCTCTCTCCACCATGCACTCCTTCCGGGGGGGGACGGGGGCTGGGAATGTCTGGAGTGTGGAAGGGATGGCTAAATGTGGGCTCCAGCCCCCCAATACTTTGTGCCCCTGACCTGGCTGTTCAGAGTCCAGAGGAGAAAGTGAGGCCAGGGAGAGAGATCACCTTCCTGGTCCTGTGTTCCAGGGAGATCCATTTGAAAGGCATGACATAGGAGCCATGGTGAGTCCCCCAGCATAGATAATGGGTGGGGGGGGTGGGCGGTGTCTTTGCAGCCCAGTGATGGAGACATGGGAGCTGTAACTCCATGTCTCCATCGACATGGGAATGACCCTGACAAAGCAGTGCTGTGTTGTAGAAACATCATGGCAAACCAGGCCGCTTGTCCTGCAGTCTCCCCTGACTCACCGTCACCCTCAGCTTGAGTGTGTCCTGGAAAGGCTTAAATGGGCAGAGTTTCAGGAGTGTCTGAGAAGCAGAAAACCTGGGAAGCCGCCTGTGTGCTCAGTGTGGGTGGCTGGGGTCAGCTCTGGTTTCGCCCTACAGGTGGTTTTTCAAAGGAGTCAGCCGGAAAGATGCAGAGCGTCACCTCCTCGCTCCGGGGAATATGATTGGGTCCTTCATGATCCGAGACAGCGAGACGACCAGAGGTAACAAAGGGGGCAGCAGAGGGGGTGCTGCCCCTTGTCAAATCAAAAGGCTGCCGCTGTTTGGGACAGGGCAGGGAGAGGCTGGGGGTAGGAGATGTGATCCTGATCCAGACGATGCAGCAGTTCTCAGGCAGGGGAAGAACAGGGCCTGAAAGTTCCCCCTTGCGAGTCCCTTCTCCGCTCTGCACATCTAACTTGGTTCCTCTTGCTACCAGACATACAGATAGTTCCGCTAATGTCTCACTGTCACCCACAATGTTGCAAAATACCCTAACTGGTGTGTGTGTGGGGCGGTGGATTTGCAGGAAATGACCCCATTTGACACCCCCCTTGAAGTTAGGAGGAGCAGATGATCAGGGCGGGCAGAACATATCTGCTTCCCAGCTCAGTGCTTTAATAAATAAGCCCATTGCAAACTCTTCCTTGTGTAAGGGGTTGTGTATTAGCCGAGGAATCCCACTGCCATGCTTCTGGAAATCCCTACAGCAGACAAAGGGATGTGGGCGCTGAGGGAAGGAGCGGTCAGCAGGGCTGCAGGCTGTTGAACTAGCTACTCTTAGCAGCAATGAGCTGGGTTGCCTAGTGAGGCGGTTGCTGTGACATGGGCAGTCCACACTAGGAGGCAGTGGTGTCGGGGAGGGGAGCTCAGGCTGGCGTTACTGGGTAACCTGTGCAAGTGTGGAAGCTGTACAGAGCAGGTGCTTGTCGCTACCCGCTTTCAGCAGGGGCTGCCGATACCCCTGGAGTCTCCATCTGCGTGTCTGTCTCTTCAATCAGGGAGCTACTCCTTGTCTGTGAGAGACTTCGATCCCCAAAACGGAGACACAGTGAAGCACTATAAGATTCGGACGTTGGACAGTGGTGGCTTCTACATCTCCCCTCGGAACAGCTTTGCCACGCTCCAGGACTTGGTCAGCCACTATAAGAGTGAGTCCTATGTTACCCGGGCTGGGTGGTCCGTGGAGAAAGTGCTGCCTGTGAACGCTGCTGCCTCCGGGTTGCCTTGCCATCACCATGGGCCGGTGGTTTCCCTGGGGGCTCATCTCTCTGCAGCATCGCCTCGCTCCTGCTACCTCTGTCCCTCTCTCTGCCCACCAAGACTCCATTCCTGGGTTCTTTCCTTCGTTTTAGGGGCTGTCTGTCAGTTACAGATTCTTCTACCACTAGGTTACTGCTTTGAATCCAGCCCTGGTCATTGGGGCCTGCAAGTCGTTAGTGCTTGACAGCTGGTTTGATGCTCCAGGACATCGTTTTGAAGGCTGTAGTTCAGTTCTTAGTAGCAGGTGTCCACATCCCCAGATTACCCCCATACCTAGCGATCTGTTCGCAGGAGCAGAGGATGGGAGAGCTGCACGGTCAGAAACTTTCCCACACTCCAGAAGTGGCTTGTGCTCCCCGGCCTCCAAAAACCCAGGAGGCAAGGCACTGTGGGGAAGCTTTCTGAGCTGTCCCTGCTTAGTGCATAGAGGGGACTTCACACTCCAGGTCACACGCCACGCAGATTAATGTTTATCCCATTAAAGCAAAAACAGTTCATAGGGCTGGACTGAATTGCGTTATTTACCTGGCAGGCTGTTGTGAGTGGTGACATCCTGCGTGTGGTGAAAACACCTGTGTCTACGCTGGCCCTTACACTAATGCTAGCCTGAGAGTTGCTGCTCGTGTGCTGAAGAGCTGGCACAGAGCTTTGCAGCACAGACTCACCCTGCCTGGCAGAAGGGACTGATCCTGATCAGTAGATCTGGTTCCTCTTTTTCAGACCAAAGCGATGGGCTGTGCCAGAAACTCACGTTCCCCTGCACAGCGCCAAAGCCGCAGAAACCCTGGGAGAAAGATGCCTGGGAAATCCCTCGGGAATCCCTGAAGCTGGAGAAGAAGCTGGGAGCTGGGCAGTTTGGAGAAGTGTGGATGGGTAAGAGCAAGGAGTGGGGGTCAAGGGAAGACAGAAGAGGTAATGATGAAGGGGCTCTGAGGGCAAGAGGTGAGGGATATAGTAGGCAATGAGGAAGGGAGGCCACTGGAAGGAGGCAGGTAAATAAATGATCTCTCCAGCTGCAGAGAAGGGAGGATTTGAGTTGGATACATGAAACCAAATTCTGCTTTTCTTCTCCTACGATTTGCCTCTCAGGGCTGGGCCAGGTGCAGGAGGGAAGATCTCTGGAGGGTATGTCTGGCCACCGGCCTTCATGTAGCAACTGTGTCCATACAAACCATGGCCATGCCACTGAAATCTAATGAACCCCCAGGGCAGAGGCATCTTGGTGCGAATTGAGAGGGGTTGAGTCACTGGGGATGGAGACAGAGCGATGAGCAGCCTCAGGGGTGCTACTAGGAACCTGGATCAGGTTCCTGAGTGGTCACTAGAATGGGACTGATCTGTAACTGTGCAGAGTGGGGCAGGGCCATAGCCACAGGCGGAGAGGAAGCCCCTGAACAGTTTTGCTCTCAAAGCAGCTAGTGGGGTCAGCAGCCCAGGTGGGTTGGGAAAGGCCTCGAAGCATCCGAGTGTCCCCCTCTCCCTTCCAGCTACCTACAACAAACACACCAAAGTAGCGGTGAAGACCATGAAGCCAGGGAGCATGTCCGTGGAAGCTTTCCTGGCAGAGGCAAACCTGATGAAGAGCCTGCAGCACGACAAGCTGGTGAAGCTGCACGCAGTGGTGACCAAGGAAGAGCCGATCTACATCATCACGGAATTCATGGAGAAAGGTAACTCCTCGCTCCGCCCACTCAGCTGACTTGCCTCTGGGGCAGAGGAGGAGGGGGAGCTCTGGGGACACTAATACCAGGTGGGAACGCTGTTCAGGGCCCTCCTGGGGGTAGGCAAGGTATGTTCCTTGGCAGCGCCAGGCAGACACGGTTGGCCTGTACCCCTCCACACGGGCTGTCCCTAGGTGTGGGAGGAGTGCATTGCCCATGTGCAGTTGGCCAGGATATGGTTCATGGCTGGAAGTATGTGATAAGCTGTTGCCAGGAAAGAGGGAGGGAGCATTGGAAAGGACAGGAAGAGACCAAAGAAAACGGCAAGAAGCTTGAGAAACCCATTGAGTTGAGCTAGCACCTCTCCTCCCCGCAGACATAACCCCACCCCACGGCCATGCAGAAAGGAGGCAGGAGACACTTCTTGTGGATCAGAGCATGAGATGCCCCATCTTCTGCCTGAATCCCTTCGGCTGCAGCTCTGGGGATGTGCAGATTGAGAAATCGCTCCTGCGAGGCTGGTTCTGTAGCAGGGCCTCCCTGCGTTTCCCTGAGCAGACGTGGGGAGCACTAAGTTTGCAGGCCATGACTCAGGGGCTTGGCGGTGGACAGAACCTGCTGTCCAGGCCCTGACCACTTTCATGTCATGCCCTTTGCAGGCAGTTTGCTGGATTTCCTGAAAAGCGACGAAGGTAACAAGCAACCTCTCCCGAAGTTGATTGATTTCTCTGCCCAGGTGAGGAGAGAGCATGGTGAGGGAATAAGGGGGGGCAGGGAAACTTCTGCTCCTAGTTTGGGCATGAGCCATGGAGGAGGAATGGAGTTGTACACAGTGGCCAGTGGTGAGAGAGAAGCCAGGCCAGCTTGAGGTGAAGGTCTTTATGCCTCAAGTCCCCACAGCAATTGACAGGCATGTTCGTGAGCCCTTTGGGAGCTGAAGAGGCTAGACCGCAGGGTGAGGTAGTTACAGAGCAGAAAAGCCCTTGTACTCAAAGGGTCTAGACTAGTACTGAGCATGGGACTGGGTACTAGGAACCCTGGAGTGGCACTTAACTCAGTGTGACCATGAGCAAGTCACTGAACTCAAGGCCTGCTGAGGGCAGTGTAAAGTACTGAAGTGTAAGTAGGATGAGGGCCAGGCTGCCTGTCTTTAAAAGGCGACAAGCAATACTTCCTTACCTCCCTCGGGGTTGAGAGTTGTAACAGCTGAGTGTTTGGGAAGCGACTGGGAGGCATAAAGAGCCAAATTGTGAGAGTGGAACGATGGGTGTTAGACTCGAAAGCTGAAACGATCGGGAGAAATATTTGGCCTGTAGGTCACTAGCTGCTGGGAGCAAACCCCTGCCTGGGAAGTACCTCCCTGGAAAGAGCTGATGAGGGAGGGGGTAGAGAGCAGCTAGGTTCTGTGAAGAATCCAACTGTTCAGGATCTAACAATGGAGCATTGTGGGCCTGATTTGTATATGCAAATAGGCCTTGTGTGCCCCAGGAAAATGTGCAGGTGTGGGGGAGAACCTTGTGCTGCTTCTGCTTTGGGAGAGGAAACGTGGCAATAATTCAGTGACTTTCCCTTCTCTGCATCCCCTCTGATATGTTGTGTTCTCACTCCGCTCTCGGAAACAACTGGCCACTTGTTCACAACTGTCCCTGGGTCCCACAGTGCAGCTGTGGGAAGCTTAGGAGGAGCAGGTGTGAGATGGTGGCTGAAAGGGAAGTAGTTTATTCTCTGATGATTAACCCCTTAACTATAGAATTTGGCAGTTAGAGGCCTGCGGACTGTGCAGCTGGTTAGCGTTGTAAAGGATCCTGTGGTCAGTTATTTGGCAGAGAACAAGTCCCAGCCCTTCTGGTGTCAGGGTCTGGTGGAGTCTGTATCCATTAAGGCCCTTGGTTTTATGCTCTCCGGTGGCCACAGAATTTACTACAGATTCTGGTGGCTTTTCTTTGTGGAGTCTAGATGGGGAAAGTTTTTTTTCATTTTATTTCTGGCTGCCTAGACTTGCTCTCTCCTGTCTTTGGGTTACAACAGTTATGGCTGAAGTCAGCTAATTGCCAGGTGTGTAACTCAGAGAGGAGCAGTGGAAATAACTCTGTGTATGGGTGATCTGGCTTACAAGCCACAGGCCGCCTGGTGGCTCTATCTCGGACACCTTTCTGCCAGACACCACGGTACTCAGGCAGGGTCATGCAGCTTTCCAGCCAGGGCATTCTCTACTCAGTCAAAAATTCATGCTTTGAACCACCGGCCACTTTCTCCGGCTCCCCAAGGCTCCAACTGTTTCCCACATTACCCCATGTTGGGAAACCATTTTAAACATGAGACTAGTGTAGTGTTGGGCAAGGCTCCCGAAAAGGGGCATAATGAACATTTTCCCCTGTACGCACTGCCTGGCACAAGTGTGTTAGCAGAAGCCGTGTCTAAAGAAGTTTCCTAGCAGAGGGGAAAGTGGGTTGAAGATAGGCTAAGGAAAGGAAAAGTTTCACAGGAGTTCACAGGGTGCTCCCTGACAATAGCTTTTGAAATGACATTTTCAGTATCAGATGTTCAGAAATTGGATGTGCAGTTGTGTGTCTAATCTGTGTGTGACATGAGCTGATTGTGTATCCAAATGTATTATTATTTCTATTTCAAGAGCAGCTAGAAGCCACAGTCCATATACACAGGCCTGGTTTACACTATGAAATTTTGTCAGCATAGCCATGTCAGTCAGATGTGTTAAAAAGCCCCACTCCGTCTCCAGCGTAACTGTCAGTAAAACCCGCAGTGACAACTCCGCTCTGCTGACAGACGGGTGGTTCTGCTAGCATCGCTCATGTGCTTCAGAGAGGTGGAGATGATATGCTGGAAGAAAAACCTTCTTCTGGCAGCATGCACTGTGTCTAGGCTAGGAAGCTCTGCCGTGTAGCCATGCTGGTATAGCTGTATCAGCAAAACCTATGAAGTGTAGATGAGCCCCTGAGAAGGACTTGTCTCCACTTAACATGATACAGTGGCACAGCTGTAGTGCTTCAGTGTAGATACTAACTACACTGACAGGAAGGATTCTCTTGTTAGTACAGGGACGACACCTCCCCAAGAGGTGGCAGTAGCTTGGTCTTTGGAGGAATTCTTCCATCTGTACTGTCTATAGGGGGACTTAGGTCAGCTTAACTACACTGGGCAGGAGATTTTTCAGACCCTTGGCTGACTTAGTTAAACAGACCTAATTTTCTAGTGCAGACCAGGGCTTTTGGACTGTGTCCGGGGCCTGGAGAGCTGACCCTGGAAATGACAAACGAAAGGTGGGAGGGGCAGAAATAGGACATGGCTTGCACAAGGTCATGGCAAAGCTGGGAATAGAACCCAGGTCTCCTGGTTCAGCCCCTGTCCACTGGACGCAATGCTTCTCAAGCTTTTCTTTTTGCAGACCACTTGAAAATTGCTGAGGGTCTCGGCCGACCACTTAATGATCTTTGCAAATGTTGTTTGTGCCGTTAGCTAACTATTGTAAAGCACTTCGGATAAAAGCATTATATAAAAATAACTTAATAATAATTAACATTTTTTGTTCTACAAATAAAAGCACACAACTCACACTTCAGTATCAGCAGTCTTACCTTTCTAATGCGATAGATGTGCCCTCTCTCCCCTGCCACAGCAGCCATAGAGTCGATGCTGGGAAGAAGGGGCCATCTTCCCAGAAGCCGCAGCCCTGAAGCTGGAGAAAGTCGCCTCTTTCTCTGGCCACTGCAGCCCTGCATGTCCTAAATTCTGCCCCCTCCCATCTTTTCACCCCACTACCCCCTCCCACCTACCTGCTATTCTCCACCCCATTCCCCTGAAGGCCACCACCTCACATAACGTGTCCATCTTCTCCAGGGACCAGGCACCTAATTAATGAAGCCATGCCTGCGTGGCTCCACTAATTCAGTGGGTGGCCCTTTGTTCTCTCATGTGCACCCTAGAGGAAACTATCCGCAGACCACCTGAATGGAGCTTGTGGACCACTGGAGCCCTGTGGACCACAGTTTGAGAAGCTCCGCACTAGGGCACATTGCCTCTGCAAATTAGATACGGACTTGTGCACATCACTGTTCTGGCTCTCGGAACCTTCACAAAAGGCCTAGCTAGCACCTTTAACGCAAACATAGTAATATTTCCTCCAGCTTTCCCAGAGAGAGGCAGCGATACATGCAAATAGCTTACGGGCAGCTGTGTGAGCAGCATGTTTGCGCATTCAGAATGAGTAACTGTGGGTGCAAATAGGTTCCCAAGTGTGAAATTACCCTCTCGTGTCTGGAGCCCTTGTTTTTTGCATAGACATAACAGGTGCAAGTATTTGAAAATTTAGGCCTTCAAATTCCGTGGGCCAGATTCTCCACACGGGTAAGCAAGTGCAGTGTGTTATTCCTTTCCAGTTCTATGTTCTACCCCCGTGTCTCATTCTCCGGTGCCTCCTGCTCCCATTGCTCTGTCTGGATGCCTCTTGAGGAGCATTCTGTGTTGTTTGAGGCAAGCGCCATCTACTGGGCTCTCCCACATATGATCATGGTCAGATAAGGGAGTGTTATTTAGATGTAACATTCAGTGCTACTGTGGGCAAGTTTGTATTTAAAATTCCCACTCTCCAGTTAGACATCTCGAGCAGAACATCCATTGAACTCCAGGAGGAGATGTCGGAGGGAGAACTGTGCTCATCATATGTTTAGAACTGAGAGCAACGGTCTCTAGAGAGTTTCTCCATCCTAATGGGAGATTTGTAGATGTTCTCACTTACATTCTTCTTCAGATATTGGGGCAGAGGGGTCAGCAGAGATGGTTCCATGTGTTCAATTATAGTGAGATTTGGAAAAAGATTATCGCTGAGGCAGCTTAAAAACAGACATGAGCCTAGTATATTCCCACAAGCCTTGATAGGAGAATTGAGGGCCTGTGGCAGTAGATTTGGGTTATGATCATGTGCACACTAGCCCATGTGTGGATGCTGGCAAATTCAAGATGAGTGTGTTTGCCTTCAAATTCATGGGTGTTTGTGAGAGTCCACGTGCATGACAGTTGGTGAACAGGTTAGATCCCAGCTTCCAGTTAACGGAAATTTGCAAAGGCTGGCTCTGATACATCAGTTCATCAGCTGCTATCCTCTTTCATCTCCCTGTCATGGGTGTAAGTGAGGCATAAGCCTCGTGCTGGCCTTCTGCAGAGGGCTGAATGCCACTCAGAATCCTGGACTTTGCCATAATTGATCCCCTGTCTTGAAACTCAATGAACAGCGCTTTCCTTAGGGGACAGGGATTTAGACTGTCACCCCACTTCCTCCCAGAGAGAGAGGATTCACTGCGGGCTCATTGTTCTGGTCCTCGATTTCCAGGTGCTTGTTGATGATCAGCTGATGTCTTTCATGGTGCCCACAAAGGGTCTGTTTCCTTAGCTCACAAACACTTTCTCCCCTTTCTAAAGATTGCGGAAGGAATGGCTTTCATCGAGCAGAGAAACTACATCCACAGGGACTTGAGAGCCGCCAATATCCTGGTGTCAGCCTCCCTGGTGTGCAAGATTGCTGATTTCGGACTGGCCAGAATCATTGAGGATAACGAATACACGGCCCGGGAAGGTAGAGAGAGCTACTGTGGATGCCATGCACAAATGCAGCCTGCATAATGTAATAGGCATGACAAAATGCAAATGGACAGCCAAAGTTCAGAGGTGATGTGTGAGATGGTGTAACTTGGGTCCCTTAGGCCTACTTACACCCATCTACCCATGTACACGGCAGTCTGAGTTGTGTAATTTGCATGTCGAGAACATGTGGAAGAAGTTATTACATAGGTTAATGTAGCATGGAGGCTACTTAACTTGCATCTCCATATATCCATCTGTTAGTTACTTAGCTTGCTATGTGCCTCACTTCTGGCCACTTGGCATGTGAATTACACCTGATAATTTTGATCTATTTGCCAGGTGCCAAATTTCCCATCAAATGGACTTCACCAGAAGCCATCAATTTTGGATCTTTCACCATAAAATCAGATGTCTGGTCCTTTGGTATCCTCCTGATGGAGATTGTTACCTATGGGCGGACTCCATATCCAGGTAGGAAGTTGAAATGTCTCCATATGCTGTTCTTGACTTGTCCATGTAGTCTACTTCTAGCTGAAGTTAGAAAGGTATCAGGGAAAGAAGGGTGCATTGAGAACTTTGAACCACAAAAGTGGGGGAACAGCGTCTGAAGACAGGATCATGATCCCAGGGGACAAAGCCTTGGAACAGGAAGTTAAGGAAGAGTACCCAAGGCATGGCATGGTCACATCTCTGACCAACATGTAATATTCATTCAACGACGTTTGCTGTTTGGGCAGGTACCAGCCTAGACTGGATGGTGTGGACGATTGAAACCCAGCTGGGGATCTTAATTTAACCTTGATTACTCACTGTCTATAGCCTAAAAATACACCTCAGTGGAAGCATGTAGACATCAAAGTGCACAGAGCCCAGAGCAGAAGCTGAAGGAGCCCCAGTTTTAGAGACTGGGCAGCAGGTTAAAAACCAATAAAAGGAAGTTGTTCTTCACACAGCGCACAGTCAACCTGTGGAACTCCTTCCTTGCCTGAGGAGGTTATGAAGGCTAGGACTATAACAGGGTTTAAAAGAGAACTGGATAAATTAATGGAGGTTAGGTCCATAATGGCTATTAGCCAGGCTGGGTAAGGAATGGTGTCCCTAGCCTCTGTTTGTTAGAGGGGGGTGATGGATGGCAGGAGAGAGATCACTTGATTGTTACCTATTAGGTTCACTCACTCCGGGGCACCTGGCATTGGCCACTGTGGGTAGACAGGATACTGGGCTGGATGGACCTTTAGTCTGACCATTAGTCATTTAGTCTGTGGCCATTCTTATGTTATGACTCAGAAATCAACATGACATTAAAGTCTGTAGTTTCAAAGGTGTCCACTAAACTTAGCTGACTCCACCTGTGGGTACCCAGCTTAAGACATGGCCTTATTTCAGAGATGCTTAGCACCACTGACTGTGGATGGTCAGCACCTTTGAAACTCAGGACCGATGCTAGGTGCTTCAGAGGGAATGAACAGAACAGATAATCCTTTAGTGATCCATCCCTTGTTACCCATTCCCAGTTCTGGCAAACAGAAGCTAGGGATGCCATTGATGGACCTCTCCTCCATGAACTTACCTAGTTCTTTTTTGAACCATGTTATAGTTTTGCTTTCACAACATCCTCTGGCAACAAATTCCAAAGGTTGACTGTGCATTGTATGAAGAAATACTTCCTTTTGTTTGTTTTGAACCTGCTGCATATTAAATGAAGAGTATGGTCTTTATTTTTGGAATGTTATGCAGAACTGGACTTCATAACTGATCTCTCTTATTGGGATAAAAATGATTATGTTAATACTCTTCGAATTTCATTGTCTCTGATTACTG
This sequence comes from Dermatemys mawii, assembly GCA_007922305.1. Lineage (NCBI taxonomy): Eukaryota > Metazoa > Chordata > Testudines > Dermatemydidae > Dermatemys > Dermatemys mawii. Next base: position 28,346,875 of record ML677360.1, read on the forward strand.
CACCTTTCCCAGGTAGTGGTATAGGGGCCCATCACCATCCCTCTTCCTGTCCCTATGTCAGGGGGATCATACTCCCTAAAGGATTTGTTTTAAAAATCAGAATGAAAACACCCTTTTAATACTCAGTTTTCCTCCTGCTCATTGTTGTGTTATAGGGATGTCTAACCCAGAAGTGATCCGTGCCCTGGAGCGTGGATACCGAATGCCGCGCACAGAAAACTGCCCAGAAGAGCTTTATGATATAATGATGAGATGTTGGAAGACCAAACCAGAGGATCGTCCTACCTTTGAGTACACACAGAGTGTTCTGGAGGATTTCTTTACTGCAACAGAGAGCCAGTACCAGCATCAGCCTTAATGGTCAATCCAGTGACAAATCCAAAGACAATCCAGTGACAGCAATGGATATCCATAACTGTGCATATGATAGTACCTGTAATATACACACCATCTATTCTGCTCCTGTCCATACCTCCCTTAGTATTCCTTTGTACATATTGACCACTTCCATCAGCCTCTTCTTAGACACCAAAGATTTCCTGACACTGACTTGATTGAAGTTGGGAGGCAGAAAGCGGTAGCATTAGATTTCCACCTCCTTGGGCTGTGAAGTCGCTGGATAAGCTAAACACTGTTAAGCTTTATTAGTACTTAGGTGTAAGACTGCTATGGAAAATCCATTGGTGCAGAAAGTCTTCAGCAGGTGGCTCCATTCCCTTTAAAGCCATGTAGAATGATTGCCCTAGTATAGTGCAAGAACGCACTGTGATGCAGAAGGTGCCATCTTTCCAATGAGAGATAAAACTGTGGGCTTGATTCTGTAAAGATCCCATGAGGTTTGTTTGCTTTATGCAAATAACATTATGAATAACTACATTCTGACTAAAATCTCCCCATGCAGTTTCAAATGAATATAGTTTTCACTCATCACAAACTGTCATGTGCTGGAGTTGTGTACTGGATTTCACCCCAGAAGTGGTCGCTTGTAAAGTGATTTGTAAAAGGCTTTAGGATCTCTGGATGAAGGTGCCACGGAAAACCTCTTTCAACCCCATTTGTCTCCTATGATGGTTTCCTGCATGGATCTGATCTGCATCTTCTTGTGGGTGAACTATGGGCAAGTGTATTAACTGAACTAGATATTGAGCTCCTTGGAGCAGGAACCTCATCTTTTTACAAGACATGTGAAATGCCTCGCAGATACATGGTAGTTAATAAATAACACACATTGGCCTGATTTTTCCCCCTGTCCCTGACCAATTGCTATGGGGTAACAGCAGCAGAATTTTGATTTTTTTTTTTTCAACTCTTTTCTTGAGCTGTTTCTGCAGGTTTTATAGTGGCACCATTTTGATTGTCTGAGAATTACAAGTGTGTTTCTAAAATATTATATTAGGAACACGATGCGAGGGACTGATATATTCTCATGTATTTTAAAACATGGAATAGGTGGCACTGGAAATTTTAAGAGAAAATAGAATCACTGAAGTTTACTATCTAATTTGTTTCACTGGATAGGGGAGGGTAGCATAATTTGCAGTTTAATAACTTGCATTTCTATTAAGGAACCCTGCATTTCTTGCACACTTATTTCAGGTTTTTAGTATTTAAAGATAGATTATTTGGGGGGTAGGGAATGGGAGGGGGGACAGGAGTGAGGATAAAGATTTTTGACATGTTTAATCTCTCTTTTTCCTAACAAATTTTTGAGATAGGTGACTTTCCTGGATATCAGTAACAGAAGCACGTCATGCACTGTCTCTCCTATCTTAGCTTTGATTTTCAGTCAATAAATATTACAACATTTTGCGGCATTCTTTTAACATTGTCTACGTGGTAGCGAAGAAGGCCTGGTATTACCTATTTCTAGCTACTGGTACGTACTCCGTCCTCCCTCAGCCAATCGAGGGAGAGACCTCAGGTTTCAGGGCATGGCATGGCCTCTTTCTTCTCGTGTTTATCTCAACAGAGGCATTCAGTATTGCCAATGCCCACTGCTGTGGCTATCAGCCATCCCCCAGCGACAACTGTGGCATACTACCGTCGTTAGGCTCCAGTGTTAAGTACACTGCACTCCCTGTACCCTCTGCTGCCCTCAGTAAGGATGGCGCTGGAGCGGGACCAATACGTTATCAACTAAGGAAACAACCCCTTCCGCCCTTAATAAAGATGGCTCTGAGCGTCTCACACACCCCGGGCCTGAGGCAGAGCCATGCTGCCCTCAGTAAAGATGGCGCTGCAGGCGGCCCTATCGCCGGAGCTGGACCCTGGTCGCGGTAGCTAGGGGATGGGGAAGAGGGAGCGTAGCCCGGCGGAGGCAGTGCCTATGCTCGGCCGGGGTCCGGCCTCGGTCGTTCGCTCCGCCTGGAGGGCTCGGCCCAGATCCTGGCTGTCCGGGACCGGCTTCCTCCGCCCGTCGCCGTCTCCATAGTGATAAACTTCCCCAACCAACCACGAACTACTTCCGCTTACGTCTGTCCCGACACGTGGATCCAAGATGGCGGCGTTGGGGGCCACGGTGAGTGGAGCGGCCCGGATGGTCCCTGTCAGGGCTCGGGACCAGCGTCCCGGGGCGTCAGCGGCGCCCACCGGGCCCGGGCCCCGGGCCCTGCCACCCTCCCCCGCCCCGGGCCTTGTCCCGGCCTCTCGCTCCGGGGCCTGAGCTGGGCGGGGGCTGGGCCCACCGAGGCCCCGGGACGGCGGCGGGGCGAGGGGTGAGTTTCGAGCCCTGACTGGGGCAGAGGGGGGCGCCGGGGGGTCTTGTGGGGCCTGAGGCTGCGCGGAGCCTGGGACGGGGGTGGCTGCTGGGCTCGGTACTGGGGGGGCGGGGGCATGTCCTGGGGTGGCTGAATGGTCCATTCAGGCCCCGAGCTGAGTGGTGGTTGGGGAAGTATGTTGAGTTTCCAGGCCGGGGTTTGCTTAAGGAGAGTAGCTGAGGCCCCAGGCTTGGCCGGGCGCTGTTTTAATTCTGCCGGGTAACCCAGCTACTTGCTGGGAATCACAACCTCAGCAGCTCCCAGAACTCTCTTAAGGAGTCTCCTGAAATGAGCCTGGCTGCCTGTGGGAATTATTCCTTGGGTTGATCACAGAGAGCAAGAGGCTCTAGCCTGAAATTACCGTTCTCCCTTGAGTTCTGCATCCTTTGAACTGTGTGAAGTGAGCACCCTTCGCACGTAACACGGGCCTAAGCCCTGTGCAGATGGAAACTGCACAGACGCAAACTCTGCCCAGGCCAAGCTTTAAGTCAGGAAAGTGTGAAATGCACTAGGTGTAAGGCCTTTTATGATAGTTGGTAACAGTATTTTCTCTAGCCCTCTGAGCTCAGTGGTTCTTGTTACAAGGAATAATCCTGAGTCTAGTAAAATCACAGAAGTTGTACGTGGGACAAACTCATTACTTTGTCTTGACTAGGAACAGCGGTGGTGTTTAGTTAATAAGTGTTAGAGCCCAACCCAGGGTTGGGCATTTGACTGGTCCAAAAATAATGGCCAAATATTGTCAAAAACAATCAAATACTTTAAAGGTCTAAGTTATTGGAACAATAAAACAGAAAAAATAAGATTAGTCTCTAAAAGACTTAGCCTTAATTAAATACTTCTGACTAATTACAAAACCCAAGTTAGTTAACTGAGTTATTTTAACTAAAAAATGCAAAACAGTGAAATGAAGTCCTAAAAAAATGAATGAATGGTACCATAGTGCAATCAAAGAGGCGGGTAGGTAGGCAGCTGCCTGCATCCGGGCATTCTTGCTGGAATAGTTGACAGTATTTGACTATGGTCAAATAGCAATCAGTTGATTGGTTTGCCAAGCCTAACCCAACCTCAACTAAATCACTTTTTCTAGTCAGGTCAAACAAATTTTAAATCATCATATCTTCCCTACCGTTGCATGAGAGTGAGGCCATGGTTACACTGGCACTTTATAGCGCTATAAAGCCCCCACGAGCGCTATAACCTCCTCCCCGTCCACACTGGCAAGGCACGTAGAGCGCTATAACTGCTGAGTTATAGCGCTATTGTTAATCCACCTCCTCATGGGGAATAAGGGCTGTAGCGTAGCTGCTGTAGCGCTACAGCAAGGATGTGGACACCCACTGCGCTACAAGTGATCTCTGGAGATGCCTAGAGCCATTTAAGGCAATTGACATCTCTTCCCTTTGTTTTGAACTCGGCTGGAGGAATGCGGAAGTACCTCTTTAGAGTTTCTCTCTTAACTCGGCAGATAAGCAATGCAAATGTTTAAGGAGGGAGCCTGTGTGAAAACAAAGCCTTCTGTGAACGGAGGCTCACTGACAGGCTTTCAGAAGGATGGAAAAACCACTGTCTCTCTCCCTCCGCATACACACAACGCGTCGCCCCCCACCCCCCTCGTTTAAAAAGCACGTTGCACCCAGCTGAATGCTGGGATACCTGCCCTAATGCGCTGCTCTTAATGCCACATTAAGTGCCCCAAATGTGGCCATGCTATACCGCAGGAGCATCTGAGTGTGGACATACAATAGCGCTATACATATTACTGTATAAGGGGACCGCTATAACCTATAGCGCTATAATCTTGTAAGTGTAACCATACCCTGAGAGGGGTGTGTTATGTTGAGCAGGAAAGTTAGCATGGCTGTTGATGTCCTTATCACCTTCATTCACTAGCAGACTGCTCTGTGGAATGATCTCTCTGCTGCCCTGTTATTTTACATTTTATGCAAAAAAGATTGTTGCTGTAAAGATATTTCACAAAGGTGGCTTGTACTTAGGAATTCTTGACCAAACATCCTTTTCTGTTTGTCCTCCACCCCCTTTCTAAGACAGTGGTTTTCATATGTACTCTGCAGAGCTGCTTCTTTCATAGTGATTAATTGTCTCAGTCTTCAAGGAGTCTTCCTGCTTTTGTAATGGAGTCTGAGATCTTGTTTATTCTGCCCCTCAAAAAATAGATAAACCTCCCACTGTTCCACCACTACCAGTAGAGCTCCACAGTGGAGAGGAACAATTACAGAGCTAATATAGGGAAGGCTTCTGTCTCTCTTACCACTGTGGTGTCTAAACCTTCCCAGTGCAGATCTGGATGGCACAGTGGTAAAATTCTGATGCCCTTTCTACATGAGCATTACCATTGGCAGTAATGAAATGGAGCTTTCCCCAAAAAGGGTAATACAGACACAGGTTTCTAGAGTGTTTTTTTGACCAATGCATTTTTTGAAGCCCCTTTTTGCTTTTGCTACTTTGTGTCTTAAGTGATGTAGGCTTTTTGTTGTTTGTTTTGGGTGGTTTTAGTGTCAATTCAACTGTAATAAAATTTGTGGCTGATACTAACATTGAAGGGGGTAATAAATACACTGGAAAACAAATCAAAACCACAAAGTAACTTGGAGACAATAGAACAGTGTGGAAGATTCCTAATTTTTAGCTGTATAACTAGCTTCCAGAGGTTCCAATCAGGTCAGGGTCCCATTGTATTGCAAATATCAGACAGTCCCTGCCCAAAAGAACCCGCAAGCTAAAGCCCTGTAGCTATGAACAGGAAATAAACAGAACAATGCTAAAACAGGAGGTGTAAGGACTGAGGCAACCAGTTACACCCATCACAAAGCAAAACTATGTTCATGTCTCCTCTAATACTCTTAATACTATTTTTTTATGGAGGCACATATTTTAGCTGACTCAGGTCAGATTGGGAGGGAAGTGTCCAACCTTTTCATATTGTGGACCCAGTCTGATGAACTGTTCCCGGTAATGGCAAAATTGAGAGTAGGACTCTTTTATGTAATCCACTTAACAGAAACATGGACTTAGGCCAAACACTTAGTGCCAGCTTTAAAGTGGGGATTATATTGGTGTGTCAAATATTAGTGCAAGTTGTAGTGATAAAACAAGATGTGTATATCCACCTTCCCGCTTTGGATTCTGGAGGACTTCACAAGCATTAATTTATTACATCTCACAAAACACCCATGGATGTAGGCAAGTATTACAGAGGTGGGGAAGGAAGTCAGTGAGAAATCAAGTGACCTGCCTGAGGTGTCACCGTAAGTCTGCGGCAGTGGTTTTTTCTATCACTGAATGTTCTTTTGTGGAAGGATGCTCATACAGGTTTGGATATTGTGTGTGTTGCTTATAAATGAGTGACATCAGCATACTTTGTTTATATATGCATTGGGGCACTGATAGCTAGGAAGGGATGTGCGAGGGGTTTTGTGTCATGTTAGGGCCAGAGGATGCCATGGGAGATTGTTTCAAGATTCTTTGCATGGAAGTACTGGAATTTTCATCTGTTTTGCTTTTGGCATCTATATTACCCTGTTCGTTCTTTTGCTGTGGAATTGTTCCTTTGCCCATTTAGAAGGCTGAGGCCTCTGGGCTCTTTCTTTGAGGTACCTTAAGTTGCTCGGAGGTGTGGAAAAGACACCCCCATGAGCGGTGTAATTTACACCAACCTAAGCACCAGTGTGGACAGCACTGTGTTGATGGGAGGAGCTACTGCAGCTCAGGGAGATGGAGTAATTATGCTGACGGCACTAGCAGCAGTGCAGCTGTGCAACTGTAGCTATTCTAGGGTACGTCCTCACTACCGCGGGTAGCCGTCGATCTTTTAGCGATCGATTTCTCATGTCTTGTAAAGTCATGAGAAATCGATCGCCAGCGCTGCCCCCGTCGACTCCGTAACTCCAGCTTGACGTGAGGCGTAAGCTGGAGTTGACAGGGGAGTGCACCGCCCATTGCTGCCGCCATGAGGATGGCAGGTAAATCCCGCCCCACCAACCAGTGAAGACCAACCCCTAGTGTAGACTAGCCCTGTTTTGTGTAGAGGTGAGAGCACAGGAGACTGTTAATAGCTCTCCAAGTGTCAAAGGGGCAGTCAAACCAGCGTGAATGCAGCATTTGTCTCCTTGCCAAAGGCTTTCAGTGGCTCCACTGAGTGCATGTGAAAGCTGGTCAGAAATGTAATAAAGATGATCTTGTCCACACAATTGCCAACAATATCTAACAAGACTGCTTTAAAAACACTGGACATACTACGTAGGTTTCTCTTCTCTATTTTGCTGGCTTTTCTGCCAAACATGGCTTTATGTGAGTTAAAAGGGGCCTGGCACTGCCCCTAGTATAGAGGCCAGAAAGATACACACTAACTGAAAGAGCAAATCACACTGATTTTTTTTCCTTTTTATTGTGTATATGATGTCAGTCACCACAGAGCACTCCTCCCCCTCCATTTCCGCCCTTTGCGTACACCTACGATATTGTCACTGGGTTGGCAAGTGAACTTTGAAACTGTGCTCAGAAGGCAGTCCCAAAGCAAGCCCTGTATAGTGCCTGTGAGACAACTAATGTTACTGCCATCTGAGGTTAGCCTGTGTCCTGGCCTTGGTGCTGTTCCCTATGGAGACTTCACTGGCCTGCTTGCTGGCAGTCCTGGCAGAGAGGCCCCTGATATGAATGGGCTTTGAGACTGTCTTTGTCACCCTCTGGCGATAGTCCCTCCAGATTAGTCCCTGAGGCGTGTTGGCAGACTGGCATGGAGGGAAGCTTGCAGTGTATTTGTTCTGTGGTTAAATTATGGAACTCTGTCTCTTGTGCTGGCATCTTCAGTGGCTTTAAATTCTCTCACACTGTATGCATGCACTTTTTAAAATAGACTAAAAACATCTAGTAAGCTCCTGTCTAGCCAAGACGCAGGCAGGGGGCTTAGCTATGGACCAGTGTCTGATTTGGAAAGCACTAACAGATCCACCGATTAACTGGTGGCTGTTCTTAATGACTTTGTAAATTAGATTCATAACCGTAAGTGGAGCTTCCTGCTGGAATTGTTTGCTGGTGTTAAGTCTGGTGACTATTTGGAAGGAACTTCTTGGAGAGAATTTGGCATGTGACTCTGCCTGATGTCATTCAGTGCTGAGTTTCACACTTGGAGGAATGTCGCTTGTCTGGTGGTATTGATTATTATGTTGTATAGTTGGGAGGACCTTGTTGGGACGCACCAGGAATTCCTGGTGGGGAAGGATTCACTTAGCCTCACGGTAGTAAGGGAGTTCTCTCTCTGGTCTCTCGCAGTGAGATTTAACTTCCAGGTCTGCAGAACAGTATAGAATTTCTGTGAAGCTCTCTGCTTATGGGGAGATCTGAGCCTTATTTGAAAGAAAGTGCTGCTGCTTTTTCCTGTGCTTTCCTCTCCTCCAGATGTTGTTGTGCCCGTCCCTTTGATGGGTTTATCACAGTGGAATGGGAACAGTAGTTCTTGTCTTGCTATCCAACTTCAGAGTGAATAATGCTGCTCCAGCTGCTTGTTTTCTCTCTCATTTGGGGCTTAGTGGTTTTGTGAGAAACTAAATATCGAAATTTAGGGCTTGTCTACACTACCGCCCGGGGTCGATCTAAGGTATAGCTACACTACCTGCCGGATCGGCGGGTACCGCTCAATGTATCAGCGATCGATGTATCGCATCTAGTATAGATGCAATAGATCGATCCCCAAATGCGCTCCCCGTCGACTCCGGAACTCCATCTCAGCAAGAGGAATAAGTGGAGTCAGCGGGGGAGTGGCTGCGGTCGACTCGCCACCGTGGGCATGGTCAGATAAGTTGACCTAAGGTACTGTGACTTCAGCTACGCATCTTAGGTCGACTCCTCCCACCCCGCCCTGCAGTGTGGCCCAGGCCAAAGATACACACCTGCAGCTATGTGAATAGCGTAGCTGAAGTTGATGTACTTCGATCTACTTACTGCGGTGTCTTCACTGCAGTAAGTTGACAGCTGACAGTTTCCCATCGACTTCACTTGTGCTTCTCGCCCTGGTGGAGTACCGGAGTTGACGGGAGAGTGCTCAGCAGTCAATTTATCGCATCTATATTAGATGTGATAAATCGACCCCCCGCTGGATTGATCGCTGCCCGCCAATCTGGCGGATAGTGTAGACAGGCCCTTAGTCAGTTATGACTCTCGTGCTTAAAGGTTTTCTGTTGGGATCTGGAGTTGTGTAACTCCATGGTACCACTTGTTGCTACATGGTGCAGCTTCCCAGTAACCAATGGGCTTTTCCATCGCTAGAGTGATTTTTCTTTTTGAAATATACAGTGTATATACCTGTCGGTCTGGTGGTCTACTTTGTTGTATCAATCAGAATGTCATGCAGATGTTTTAAGTCTCCTTTACATTGCTGGATTGGTGTATAGGACAGTATGGCTTTATGAATGCTTTAGTGATTAGAACTGGTCTACATTTTTGGACTGAAAAAATTTCCTATCAAAATGTGCTCCATGAACTGTTTGCTCTGGACCTTTCTGGAGATGGTCAGTAGCCAATATAAATAGTGAGTTTGAGTCCCCAGCCCTCACTTGCTTTTCAGTTGCTTATGATGTAACTCTGAGCATATGGCTGCATATATTTGTTGACTAATAACTAGAAATAAAGAGTCAAACCTAGCGACATTACTATTAGACAAAGGAGGTTTGGCGATTTCCTCTAATGCCCCCTGCTCCCATTGTATTGTAGTTTAAATAAATTACCAAAATAATTGAAACCAGATTGATTATGTTGCATTGTTTTGACAAAAGAAAAGCAGAATTCTAAAATATTGTGTACAAACTTCTTATGTTTTTGGCGCAGAATTCCCTCAGGAGTAAAGAGAGAAGAGTTCTTTTTTAAAAGAGGCAGGACACAGTTCTACAACCTTTGAACTCATTTAGCTCCGGTAGCCTTCTAAAGGAGCCTCAGATGCGGAGGAGCTGATGGGCCAGGCCTTGGAGTTGTGCAAATCGATTGGCACGTGTCCATATTGTTGCAGCTATGTTTTATTTTTTTGTCTCAAAACAAGGAAGCAAACCTGCAAAGGTCCTTATACCAGCATTAACTCCTTCCATTGCACAGGCTGCATGGTGTTACTCATTGGACAGCTATGCCAGGAATCTAAACTGGAGAGTTCCCTAAAACCCCACCTGTCTCCCTCCTCCTCTTTGTCCTCTCTGTTCACCTTCAAGGCCTTGCACAATCTCATCTTGGCCTGTGCTGTATCTTTGCTCTTGTTCTCTCCTCCCAGTCCCCTCTCGTTAAGATTCTCTGTATGTGCAGCTCTCATCTTCACACCACCTTTCTGGCTGGCTCTTGTACCTGGGCAGTCTCCTTCTGTCAAATGGCCACTGAAGAGCTGCTGCTTCCTCAAATCCTTGCTGTGGTGCCTCCAGGTCTGCTCATTTCCCGAGCCACACCCCTGTGTTGTGTAAGTTCCTCAGGGCAAGGTTGTGCCTCACTCTGTTTTGTAAAGTGCAGCATATGTTTCTGACACTAGATAAACATTAGTGAAGTGGCCATGACAGAGCTGGCAGCTGTGGGGAAGATGTGTGATCAAGAGCAAGGATGATTTTGCCTCTTAGCATTTTATCCACCTACAATACCATTTTCATCTTCATGGAATCAAACTGGGATTCGTGTAGAGGCTTACATTACAAAGCGTTTATTCTCTGGCTTAGATTATTGGACTTGGGGAATATTAGTAAAGCGGTAGTTTTGTGTTGCAGTTGAATGAATGTGGGAAATCAGAGAACACCCCTGTATTTATTTGTTATTGTGACAGGGTGTCCATTGCTTGGCTGTGCATCTCTCTTCAAGGTCCTTTCTGTTGACTCACGCTGGCAGCCAGACAAGTGGGGCCTATTAGCTTCAAGGGTACAGAAGGCAGAAGGGAAATAGAGCCAGGCACAGAGGGGCTCTGTAGGGGAACATAGGAATAGCTAATTTCAGGAGGAAGTTTAGCCTGAGGTTTGTTACTTAAACTAATAATAAGAAAACTCCCAGAAGTGGTAAGTTTTGGGGTCATGTCTAGTGTGTGCTTACAGATATTGTAGTGCTTTATCATAGACTCATAGTTTGCCAAAGAGGTCTGACTTGCACTAGTTTCCTTGAGCCTGCCAATACAGCTTTTGCTGGACAGGGGCAGTGCGTAGCCTCTGCAAGATGCTCCATCCTCAGAAGTGGAGTGTGCTGCCTCCACAGTATTCCCAGACACTACTCACCCATCCTAGCAGCTAAACTTTGTCCCAGACTGGGCAGTGATCCACCAGTGCAGCTTCCTCCCCTCTTCCTCTTCTAGCCCCATGTCATGTGGCCAACCTGTTCCCTCTTTTCTATTTTCTCTGCTCCCTTCCTGTTCTCTCTTGTGCTTCCTTTCACCACTTCCCTCCTATCCCCTGCCTATAGAGACCCTGCAGAGTGAAATTGACTTTGCAGTTTCCCTATAGAAACAGCATGGGAAAGTGTTGACCGTAGGCGTGTCTTCATTGCACTCTTAGCTCAAAGTATTGCTTGAGTGTTGCCCCAAACCTGACCCCGTTCCTACACAAATCTCTAGCTTGAGTTAAGAGGTGCTTTCGGACCCATCAAGCAGTATGGGTTGATGCTTGATCTTGCAATGCAGGGGGGATGCAGCTACAGGTTATAGTCCTTAGGGCACTCTGTGCCAAAAAATTCTGCACCAAAAAAATAAAAATTCTGTGCACAGTATTTTAAAATTCTGCAAATGTTATTTGCCAAACAATTGTGGAGGTTCCAGCGTGGCATTGGGGAGCACAAGCCATGGGCTGCACAGAGATGGGAGATCACTGTGCAGCTCCTTCCCGAGACACGGACTCAGTGGTGAGGCTGCACCCAACCCAGATGCAGCACAAGGACCGGGCCTGCCCCAGAAACACTTCAGGACCATGCCAGGTGCACCAGGAGTGGGCAGACAGGCTCAGCAAGGAGGGATCTAGGTGTGGGTTGAGAGGGTCCTGGATGGGAGGGGGACAATCTGGATGCAGGTTGCTCACTGAGGGATCCAGGTGCAGGGAGGATCTGGATGCACAGGGCCTTGTTGGAGGCTTCTGAGTACAACAGTAATAGGACTCTGCAGGGGGATCCATGTGAAGGTGGTTGGGCTCTGGTGGGGAGGTCTGGGGGTGGGGGGTCCAGCTGCTTGGGGAGTGGGGCTCAATGGGGTGGGGATCCAGGTGCAGCTGATTGGGGCTCGTTGGATGGGGATCCGAGCAGAAGTGGCTCATTGGGGTGCTCCAGGTGCAGGGGGAGTGGGGTTCTGGGGGTGGGGGCTTGGTGGAGGTCTGTGTGTGAGGGGGTCTGGATGCACAGATTTTGGGCAGCTGAGGAGCAGCGGGTGCAGGAAGCTGGAGGGTGGGAGGGAGTTTGCAGAGCTTCCTGAAGCTGGGGGAGAAATCTGGGGGTGGGTTGTGCAGGGGAAAAGGAAGTCCAGTCAGGACTAGCAGCTGAGCCCAGCGCCAGGTAGGAGCCACCCCCAGGGTTTTCCCCAGTTCTGCCCATAGTGACTGACCTCTCTGCAGGACAATTACCTAAGTTGCACTCTTGGCAGAAATCTAGTGCCTGGTCTAATACCCTGTCCTATAGCAAAACATGGAGTTACCAGGGCGAAGAATAATAATGTATTTGGGAACAAGAAAATCAGGTGTCAGCCTGGGAAATGTTACACACCGATCAGATTATGCTGTGTGCAGCAAGAATGTAAGTGGCGGGGGGAAGGTTTTAAATACAGCATGTCACGGAAAGGCGTCTTTGTAGGGAGTGGAATGAGAAAAATGGAGATGAGATCATTAAGTGTCCATGGTCAACTGCTTCAGAGCTCTTGTTACCCCGGATCTGTAGCACTTTGCGGTTCTGGTCTATAGTGTATTCCACCTAAGAATTTTGAAGCACTTTATGAATATTAATTGAATTTTACAACACGCATCTGAGGTAGGTAGGCAGGCAAATATTATCCCTATTTTAAAGATGGAAAAACAGAGGTGGAAAGTGACTTTCCAAGAGTCACAAAGTCAGGAATAGAACCCAGTTCTGCTGACTCAGTTCTCCTTGAATTGCTAGACCATGCAGCCTTTATAAATGTCATTAGCGGAGTGGGGAATTTCTTGTCCACCATGTTACCTTCCTTCGGGTTTTGCTCTGATGTGTGTCCCCCAGATGGTGCAGCCCTGATATCTCTCTTCCTTTTCAGGAAAGACTGATGTGTTTGCTGATGCTTCTTGCATTCTTTCACGAAACAAGCTCCTTCTATGTACCAGGTGTAGCTCCTATCAACTTCCACCAGAAGGACCCTGTAGAAATCAAGGTAGGATGGATTTCACAGGAACAAGAATGGCAAGAGGGAACACGTTTATTGATAGCACAGTAGCCAAATGGGGCAACCAAAATCAAGCTTTGGAATCCTGCTGCTAAAATTCAGTACTTATGTAAAATGTCAGTAAAAGGGGCTTCTGAACCATACCCGTCCTTCTCCTCCTGTCTCAAAGTCCCAAGTTATTTTTTTAATCTCTTCAGTTTCTCTCTGTGATCCATTTCTTCTCCTGAGTATTTCTTTGAACCAGGCAAACAGCTGCACCAGAATCCCTATAGATGACGCTCTGCTTGGCACAAGAGGTTTCCCAACAGCATTGGTTACAAAGTTAAAATAACCAAAACTTCTTTGTCTCCAATATTGTGCATGATACATGCATGAAGTAATTGAGTGAAACTGCCATCCAGGCAACATTTGGACCCCAAGCAAAGCGTGAAATGGCTGTGTCCTACAGATGATGGGATAAAGCCCAGGATAGAATCGAACACTTTCAAGTTGTTAGTTCAAGTTAGTTCTCATGAGCTCTCTCCCCATGCCAGGAATAAACTGAAATCCACAATATGCCCCCACATCCATTCTCCAGACCTCAAACGCCCATGGAGATGGCAAAGGCTGCCACAGGGTGTTGACACTCCCACGCACTGTTATTAATATCCAACTCTGGAACTGCGTCTGTCCTGCCTGGGAGAGAGTTCAGACTTGCTTTCTAGACAGCAACAGTCCTAAAGCCATTTATTTATTCTGAAGCTGTGGGCTTATTGCTTACAGGGCATCCAGAAAAGTAGATGTCTGTAGGGATGCTGGGGTTGGCTAGTCATATACCAAGCCTAATGCAACTCACTTTCTGGTCACAAACCCCCTGACCCAAGCTATTTTTAAGCAAACAAGATTAGCCCCAGGCTACAGTAAAATCAAAGTAGCCTCAGGAGGGATTGGATTGGAATAACATCTCTCAAAAGGATTTCAAAAGTCACGTGTCCTCCGTCAGTCAGACCAGTTGGCAAAATCTTCCTGTATGTTTCCATAAGTGAGCTTAGCTTCAGTTACAAACAGCTCCTGTTTGTCAGAATAGATGTGCCCTGTATATTGGATCCCTTCACCTCAGTTGTGCCCTACTTTTTTGTGGGTGCCCCCAGCAGTATTCAGTTTTCTCAGTATCCATTGTGTCTTCAGAAGCAGCTTCTGCTCAACTCTTCATATAGGATTGAAGATATAACTAGGGTCAGGTCTATACCACAAACTTTTGTCAGTGCAGCTATGTTGACTGGGTGCAGGGAGGGGACTTCTGACCACAACTGTGAGTAAAAGCCTCCACTGTGGAAACAGTTATTCCTGCAAAAGTGCAACTTTGCTTGGATGAGCTTCTTCCACACTGGGAGTTCTCTGCCAGGATAGTTATACTGGCAAAGTACACCTTGTGTACAGCTGGCCTAGGATTTTTCCAAAGGCAACGACAGTGGTAACGCCAAACCGCTTTCACAAACTTGTGACCCATTCATGTGCTTCAGAAAATAGGCATGGGAGAGATTCAAGAGGACTGTAGTTGTAGGGGAGTGACACTCCAACTATACTGGGCACATCTGCTCCAGATATCTCTTTGCTACTTAAAGATGGGGCTGCTGCAGCAGGTAAAGCACATAGAACTATTAATAGGCTGCAGAGGTGAAGAAGTCCAAACTTAAACATAACTTCCATGTCCCCTTTCCAAGACCAGAGCTCCAAATAAAGGCTTGGAACTAATGTATCTGGGTATCTGTGTGTCTTGTGAAGAAGACAGTTGCGTGGTAAAATTTGAGAGGGATACCCTTGTTTACTGGACCAAGGGTATACACACTGGAGTTCACTCCCCCACTGCTGCCCAACCAGTCCCTTACATACATTTCATATTCAGTTCTGGCTCTCTGGTGCCCTAGTTAACTTTGCTGATGTAGGTGTCGCTGTGATAGTTCCTGTGCTTAAGAGAATTGCTCCTCTAAGCCTGATGTAGCTGGTGGAGTTGATAACCTTACAGACTTCAGTTACTGGAGAGTTAACGTGCCATGGTTGGTGCAGGTATTTCCTAGGCTTAGTGGATTGTTTGGTGGGGGTGTGAGGGGCAGTTCAGATAGTCTCAGTGGAGGGAAAGCCAGTCTTACAAAGTGTTTTTCCCTTTGAAATTGGTCTCCTGAATGAGACTTCAACTTCCATCTGATGTAGGGAGCATTGGAAATGGTCTGAGTTTTTAGCGGGTCACAGAGGGGAAGATAACAGCTGCTTCTTTCTTCAGGCTGTGAAGCTCACCAGTTCACGAACCCAGCTGCCATATGAGTACTATTCATTGCCTTTCTGCCAACCCAACAAGATAACGTACAAGGCTGAGAATCTGGGTATGTACCTAATATACTCTCAATATGTAAATATGTTTCTGTCTAGGCCTGTCAATGTCATAGGATGAGCAGTAGCAGTACCTGTACTTGGAACACAGAAATACTTTCAGCCCTACCTCTTGCATTGTATGGGTGTGAGTGACTTCAATGTGTGCATTTTAAGTGGGAGAAATAATTGCAAATGTAGCCTATGATAACCTGTGACTTAAAAGAGGGGAGGCTCTCTCTGGTGTATCATGCTCTTTTTGCTAATTGATCAGAGGCAGCAGCAGGAAGCTGGAATTCCCAGTTAGCCAAGAAGTGATGGGAAATGCTGCTTTGGTGGGTTATTATTTCTGTAGGTCCACCTATATACTTGGTGCTTCAGACAAACAAGACAAGAGCTTTGCTCCAAACTGTCCCTCCGCATCTCTTTCCATACAGTCAGCATGTGCTGTAGCCTCTCCAGCTTCCGTACAGCTCCACTGTCCACACTTGCTGAAGCTGCTCTCATCGCTCCATGATATGCAGAGTGCTAGAAACCCAATGGCAGAATCAGTGTTGCCTGATAATGGTGTCCCTCACCCTTCCCGTTGTGTCTCTGTTTCCCAGGTGAGGTTCTGCGGGGGGACCGGATAGTAAACACACCATTCCAGGTCTTCATGAACATAGAGAAGAAATGTGAGGTTCTGTGCAACTTTCCCAACAAGCCAGTCACCCTGACAGTGGAACAGAGCAAGCTGATTGCAGAGCGTATCCGGGAGGATTACTATATCCATCTGTGAGTTGCCACCAAAGCTCACTGTGGCAGGTTTAGGTGGGAATCGCTGCACTGTGGGCTGTTTGATTTGAAAATGTTGTTGTGTATTTTCAGTATTGCTGATAACTTACCTGTGGCCACGCGGCTGGAGTTCTATTCGACTCGTGAGGAGGAGGAGAAGAAGAAGGAAAAAGATGTGCAGTTTGAGCATGGATACAGGCTTGGTTTCATGGACAGTAATAAGGTAACATGTTCTTGAAGCTTCCTGTATAAAGCCTCTGTGGGATCCCTGAAAAAGTCTGTTCTGGAGAACCTTGTGGGCTGCCTTCAAAAAGTATAAAGTGCACCATGATGTTAGATGCTGCAACCGGGTGTGAGGGTTGGAACTGCTGCTGAATGGCTGTATGCAGGACTGAAATAGGGTATTTTAGATCCTCAGGCCTAGCTGATGTCTTCACTTAAACCACTACCGCAGCATAGCTACCATGTGTAGCGCTTCAGTGTAGACACTCGCCATGGTGATGAGAGGGTTTCTCCTGTCACTTTAGATAATCCACCTCCCCAAGAGGCAGGAGATAGGTCAATGGAAGAATCGTTCTGTCAGCCTAGCACTGTCTACACTGGGGGTTAGGTCAGCTTAAGTATGTCACTTGGGGATGTGGATTTTTCACACCCGAGAGCAAAGTAGCTGAGTCCAGCTAATTTTCTAGTGTAGACCAGCCCTGAGGGAATGGAAAAATTGTTAGAGAAACGGTGTGGCCTATTGATTAGGGGACTGGGAGCCAGAACTCCTGGGATTTGTTCATAGCTCTGCCACTGATTTACTAGATGACTGTGAGGATGCTTTGTGCCTCAGTGTCCCCTTCTAACACTTGTAACGTGCTTTGAGCTCCTTGTAGAAATGCCACTGAGTATTTCTCACAATATATTTAACAACAAAAGGAATACAATCATGGAGAATGAATTAGTTCAATTTAGAGAGCAAAAATCAGAATTCACTTGAGTAAAATCCAATTGTTTAAATGTGATGCAAACAAATATGATTAAGGAGTGGGGTAAAGGGCATTTAGTAGTAGGGAAAATAAAAAGACATTGGCCAAGTTATAAGAACAGCCACCTGGCCACTTTGTGGAGATTTCAGACTTATGTGCAGTTTGCAAGTACAATTACTATTATTGCATTTGCAGTGATTGCATGTGCCAATGGCCAGCTATGTGTCTGATTCATCATTTATTCATGTGTGTAGTGTAATTTTGTGTGCACTTCTGATCACTGGGGATCTTTTAAGCTCTTATGGATGAGGGAAGCCTTAGGTACTTTTATGGAGCTGCTGTGTTCTGCCTATATATGATAAGGGGGTGCAATTGCCTGGAAGAAACTGTGATTAGCATGTGACAGCCAGGACCCCCTGCAGTATATGTATTTGGTATACTATGGAAACATTGCAGAGCAGTAAGTTCAAAGGCGCATGTATTGCTAGTGGAGTCATACCATGCAAAATGCTGTTGAACAGTTGGCTGGGTTCTGCCCCTTAGTATATCTCTGGTCCCCTGATCTGAAATGGAGTGGAACATTGTCATTCCTATTTGACCAAAAGCCTGAGACAGTTACTGAGAAGAGAGATCCTCTTCCTTCTCTCTGAGAGAAACAGAGATGCAGCCTTGCTGTGTAGCCCAGATTATCTGAGGCTGTTGGTGTCCTTAACCTTCTGGGGAATGTGCAGCTGTTGCCCCTGGTGTTGTCTATTTCTCCCTCGGGCCACTAACACTTTTTTTAATGTCAATCTGTTTTAGTTCTACCTGCACAACCACCTCTCCTTCATCCTTTACTACCACCGAGAGGAGGTGGAGGAGAATCAGGAGCCCACCTACAGGGTTGTGCGGTTTGAAGTGATTCCCCAGAGCATTAAGCTTGAAGGTAAATGATGTAGTCTACCCTGGCCTGGAAGGATGGCAGCAGAGCTCCCTACAGTCACTGCCATCTGCACTGCGGGTCTGAAAAGGAACCTAAATCCCAGGTGGCAAGTTCCAGTTGTAAAGCCGACTTGAACATTGGAATGGGGGATTTTGAAATATGCCCCAGTAAATAAAAGCACCTGCTCTGATACAAAAGCAGTGGGACATGTGCTTGAAACTGAAATGAACCACATGAGAAAACTGATCAAAAAGTATTCTTTGCATAATTAACCTGTGGAATTCATTGACACTCGTTTTAACTGAGGCTAACAAGGTTCAAAAGGACAGCAGACATAGACATTAATACGGATAAGGAGAACATCCATGGCTACACTGGAAGGAATTTAAAAAAAATTCGTAGATGGTATATAAGTCCACCTGTTTCAGGGCACGAGCCAACCTCTCGCTGTTTGAGGTTGGAATGAAACTCCTTCTATAGGTTCTGTTATCCTATGCACCTTCTTAAGCAGCATCTGATATCAGACCCTGTTGGAGACAGGGGATGGATGTAGATGGACCTTGGTCTTATGATCCTGCTACATCACTGGGTGTGAGAGGAGGTGGGGGCTTGATGGGTCTTCTATGTTTCTGGTGCAGCTGAGGATCTACCAGCTTACTTCTCTTCCAAACCCCTGTCTTACGAGACTCTATCTCTGTAGCCTCCATCTTTCCAGCTAAGGAGGGGCCTAGACAGGGCTCCTCTCAGGGTGTGTTAATGCTGGTTCTTTATTGGCTGGAAGGACAGCTTTTGAACAATACAGAGCTGCGCTCAGCCACCAAGGGAAGGTGGTTCCCTCAGAGCATTCTGCTCTCTGCGGTAAGAGAGAGACTGTGCCTTAGATTTCTGGAGGAAGCTTGGTTGCCCTTACCTTTGTGTGGCGGAGGGAAATGCTAACGTGGCACATACAATGTGTAGATGTTTTCTCCTGTAGATCTGAAGACAGATGAGAAGGGCACTTGTATGCTGCCTGAAGCTGCAGGCTCAGCCCCTCAGGAGATAGATCCCACTAAGAAGAACCAGCTGCTCTTCACCTACTCTGTCCACTGGGAGGTGAGGGAGTAAGGAGAGACTTGGCTGACCTGTACCCTGGGCTGAGGGTACAGGAGTATGTGCAGGCTCCAGACAGAAAAGTGCCGTGGGTGTTCGTGTTGCAGACAGGGGAGTAATGAATGGTGTGCGGGTATGCTGTGATGAGCAGGTGGGGGGAGCTGATGGCTTTTGGGGTGTCTTATCAGTTTCCGAACATGCTGTTCTCTTCCTCCAGGAGAGTGACATTAAGTGGGCTTCTCGCTGGGACACCTACCTGACCATGAGTGATGTGCAGATCCACTGGTTTTCCATCATCAACTCAGTTGTGGTTGTCTTTTTCCTTTCTGGTAAGTGCAACCTTGGGGTGGGGGTTAATCTCCCCATTGCTAGCTACTGGGGGTTAGGAACTTGCTTTAAATGTCCGATGCAGGTGAGCATGTCTAGATTCCCAAGTGGGTGCAGTAAACAAAAGGTATTGCCAAGGGCCAGTCCAGGTAAAACTCTCACCCAGGCAGCACCTTTTGGAGTCAGCCCTGGGCTCTTGTTTCTTGTATGATCCCATTGGACTTTGGGGTGAAGGAGTCCATTCACACTTTGACTTCTGTCACACACCATGCTCACGAGTATTAGTGTGCAACTGTCTCTGCCCCTTAGAGTTCCACAGCTTAGTAGAGAGACTGGGAACAAATCTGGAAAGACCACATGGCCTTGTTTGTCATAAATACCGTCCTTTGCCCTCTGAGGGCTTGATCCTACGCTCACTAAAGCAACGGCAAAGCTCCAGTTGACAGCAGTGGTGCAGAAGTAGGCTCTGGGAGAGCAGCTGAGTTGCCTAAATCATGTCGCCTGGGACCAAGCACAGAAGGAATGAGCCAAAGAACTAGGAGTCTGAGTTGTGATTCTATAGACTAGGCAGGGCAGGGTTACTTGGAAGCCTTGTAATAATGTCTCATTCACTCTGGGTTTATGTTTTTAGGAATTCTCAGCATGATCATTATCCGCACGCTCAGGAAGGACATTGCCAACTACAACAAGGAAGATGATATTGTATGAAATGTATCTATTCTCCTGGGTGGGAGCTGTGTAAATCCAGAACATGTGGGAAGGGGCCCTTCTCTGAAGATTTGATGCATTTCCCCCACCCCCACTTCGTTAGAAGCACTATTGAAGGTGGGAGGGGCAGCTCTGTAATAAGCTGATGGGAAGGATAGGATGGTTAGGAGAGCCACTGGTGCATTCAGTGGCTGAGCTGCTCAGCCAAGCTGCTGGGGGTTCATTACCACTGACTTGATTAAACTCTTCAGACATACTGAGTAAGTAACTAGCTCAGCGAACACAGGTCCTGGTATGTGACAGTCCAGATCTAAAGCTGTGTTTAGAGACCTTAGTTTAAAACCCAAGAAGAACACAGAGTCTCTTGTCAGAATGATGGAATCCCTGAAAGGGAATTAGTGTAGGGAGAGTGTGACATCCTGAAGGAGCCTGTGTTTCCATCTGGGTGATAAAATCTTAATGCCCGTTTTCTGGTTATGCCACAGGAAGATACAATGGAGGAATCTGGTTGGAAACTTGTGCATGGAGATGTCTTCAGGCCTCCACAATATCCCATGATTCTCAGCTCACTACTGGGCTCTGGAATTCAACTCTTTTGCATGATCCTGATTGTTATCTGTGAGTATCACCACTGGGTTTGAGCAGCCTTAACAGGAAGGGAAAGAGAATTATCTAAATTATATAGGCCTGATTACCAACCATGCTTCAGTAGCAGTGGTGCTTGTCTTGTCTCGGGATGAGCCTCTCCATTTGCTGTCTGTCTTGTTTCAGGGCAGATTCAGATTACAGAGCCATACTCAGTAGTTCCAGGTTTCTAGGTGCCTTCCCTAGGGAAAGTACCCATATTTTTCTGTGTAGCGTCAGCTGGTTTTGAGTGGTTTGGATGCTGGAGTCCACCGGTGATCTGAGACCTCTGTGCTGGGCTGGCTGTGCAGACTCTAAAAGGTAAAGCGCACACTGTCTTCCTGGGCTGCACCTGTTAACATAGTTAGAAACACTAAGAGGCTTGAGACCAAAGCCTTGGTGCTATTTGGAAGGGTCTTATCTCCCTCCTTGTTTCTGGTCACCAGAGGCTGTTGGTCTCAGGTATGACGTGAGAAAAGGAGTTGTGTGCGGAAGATTAAGCGATCCCAGGTGCTGGATTCTCCAGCCAGATGGTGCGAACCAGGGCTCCTCTAGTGAGCGTTCGCTAGAGCATGTCCATCAGCTGCCACCTTTCTCTTGGGTTTTGCTTTGCAGTTGTTGCCATGCTGGGGATGCTGTCACCATCTAGCCGGGGCGCCCTAATGACTACAGCCTGCTTTCTCTTCATGTTCATGGGGTAGGTGTGTCTCCTGCCCTTATGCTGTGATGCTGTTGCCTGTCAGGTAATGGGAGATAACCTGGCATCTCTCCTGTTTTCCATCCCAGGGTTTTTGGTGGGTTCTCTGCTGGCCGTCTTTATCGGACGCTGAAAGGCCACAGATGGAAGAAAGGGGCCTTCTGTGTAAGTGACTCTGAGTCTCTTTGCCATGCTTTCCTAAAGCAGAATACACTTGTTGCTTTTGGTAGCAGTTAAGCATCCTTCTGTAGGCACTGCTGGGCAGGTGGACATTGTCCAGCTGTATCATATAGAGAGAAGCTGGATATGGGGTTGGGGTCCTGGCAGCTCTGTGGGGAGAAATCGTGGTAAGAAAGGTCTTTTGGGTATGGATCACAATAAAGCTGAAGGGCATGGGGGTAGGATCACAGGCATGCGTGAAGCCACAGGTTGGAAGGGTATTTTTTCTGCACCTAATTTATCCCAGTGATGGGCCCATTAAGAACACCTTGGGCAGTGATGCTCGAACTTTTCCTCTTGTCGTCCGTCCGTCCCCTGTCGTCGTCTCCCCTTGTCCCCACCACTCTTTACCGGTAATGGAATGTGTCCACACAGCCCCAGGGCAGGAAGGGTAGGAGGATGCCGGTGAGGCTGGAGACCGGGGGGCACGCCCCACAGTTTGGGGACCAGTGACCTGGAGGATAATGAACTCCCGCTCTCTTTTAACATGTGCTCTTTCCCACAGACGGCAACCCTATACCCTGGTGTAGTCTTCGGTATCTGCTTTGTCCTGAACTGTTTCATATGGGGGAAGCACTCCTCGGGAGCGGTGTGTACCCACTTCTCCTTGCAAACATGGCTGGGTAGGGTGATCATTAGGGCGCTCAATCTCTGGGTTCCTCTAGTTTATGGAGGTGTCTGCAGTCAAGAGCTGGGCCTGTAATGGTGAGTGTCTCAAAGCAGGTTTAGGCTGGTGGGGTCTGGAATGCTGTTGACGGGAAGTGCTCCAGCTGCAAATGCCCTGGTGAGGGGACTCCCCTTGGCTGTGCCTGTTGAGAGAGCCATAGTCTGACAAGCAAACACACACAGGCAGGAACACTTTAAGAAGTGAGTAAGGGCATGTTGAAAAGGACCTGCCTGTACACCAAGAGGTGTTTGAAGCTGTCCCTGAACACAGGTGGGATGTGAGGAGGGCTCCAGGGAGAGGTAAAAAAATGCCTGAACCCCAGGCAGAGTGGAGCTCAGACCAGCTGCATTTCCAGCTGTAGCTAAGATGCTTCAGGGGAGGTTGTTACCTGTGGGAAGACAAGAGAATGAAAGATTAGATAAAACTGGCTGTTATGGGACACAACCTCTTGGGTTTAGGTTCTAATTACTCTGTTCTGTATGGTCAGTATTGAGTCTCTGTCTAAAAATGGCCAGAGCCTGAGTTCCTCCAGGATTCATGGAGACTGGGAATATCAGGATCTTCAGTTGTGGGGGGGAATCCATGCTCCCAGAAACAAAGCTAATGTAAAGCCAGTGTGAATGGTGACTCTAAAGCATTCTCATTATGTGATGAGGAGCCACCTCTGGTCCCTCACTGACATCCCATGGTTGGTTGGTGAGCCGGGCTTTGAAAAGCTTCATCTGATTGTTGGCATTGGTGAATTTAGTGGGTAGACTTGCTAGGACCCTAGTGGTGATGCCTGCTGTGTTTCCAGGTTCCTTTCCCCACCATGGTGGCCTTGCTCTGCATGTGGTTCGGTATCTCCTTGCCCTTGGTCTACCTGGGATACTACTTTGGATTTCGCAAACAGCCATATGATAATCCTGTGCGGACAAATCAGATTCCAAGGCAGATCCCGGAGCAGAGATGGTACATGAACAGATTCGTTGGGTGAGTGGCAAATGTGTAGTAAATATGGTGGTTTATTAGAAGACTCCCACAAGGCCCTCTGCCCACTGTATAAGTCGGCCATCTGGTGGTCTCTGGACATCACAGGTGATCTGCAGGTGTGTGGGAAGCCCCCTCCACAGTATCCCACTTTACTTATTGTAACATTGTGCTGCTTAGAGAAATAGTAAATGTGCCCTGGTCTGTAGCTTAGTATCTCCTAACCACCTCCCTAATGAGATTTAAGTGCCAAGAAAGCAGGAATTGCTCATTTAATTAATTGTGAGAGACTTATTCCAGTAGTATTCTTAGACCCTGAGTGTATCTGGGGTTGGGGGGTAGTTTTTCTTGAGTAAAGACAGTTATGTTTTGCTGGTAACAGAATTTCTCCCTCACTCATAGGATTCTTATGGCTGGCATTCTCCCTTTTGGAGCCATGTTCATTGAACTGTTCTTCATCTTCAGTGTAAGCACCAAATCCACCTCTTTTTGAAATAAGAATCCTACCTCTGCTGCATTGGGCCTTTAAGGAGGGAGAGATTACCCACCTGGAGTGACTATCTTGGTGTACGCAGGCAGGGAGTGGGTAACAGCTTTGCTGCTCCCCGTCGCCCTCTGAATGGGAAGCACCGGTCTTCCAGGCTGTTTCTTTGCTGGGATTCTTGGAAGATGCTGTGGTTAGATTTGATCCTACAGCATCTTCTTGGGTTATTGTTGGCTAAGGACAGCCAGGGTGAATGATGCCCCACAGTTGCTACAAAGATTAGGAACCATAGGTGTCAAGCTTTTTAGATGAGACAATTGCAGTTCCTTCCCATTTCTTACCTTTACATGGAAGTGACCAGAAGAAATCACAGGGGTCTTGTTACTGTGGAAAACAAAGGATTCTTGCTCATGGAGCAGGTCTTATCTTGGGAAGGAAGGTATCACCATAGTGGCTCTTCCCACCTCATACTGTGTCCCTGATCGTATTTGAGATTGTCCCTGAGATTGCCTGGCCTTTTCCCTTAGCTTTTCAGAGTCCAGGCAGCTATTTCTTGTCTAGCTTTTGTGAATTTGCTCTTCCAGCCTAATGCCTTTAAAGGCATGTTGTAAAGTATACCAGGCTGTATGTATCTGCTAGACCCACCCTAGCAGTGATCAAACCACTTACTGTTACTTGGGTCAGCTGTTATGTAAAGTTCGATTAATATCTATTGTGTCTTCTGGTGCAATATTGTGTGAGGAAATTATGCTATCTTTGTTTCAGGCGATCTGGGAGAACCAGTTCTATTACCTCTTTGGCTTTCTCTTCCTCGTTTTTATAATCCTGGTGGTATCCTGCTCCCAAATCAGCATCGTCATGGTGTATTTCCAGCTCTGTGCTGAGGTGAGACATACCCCTGTTGCAGTTTCAGTAGCTCCCTGTGAACAGACCTTGTGTCTTTCAAGAAGTGCTGTTTACTTCACCACGGAAGTCTAGTCTGCTGATGTGAGGCCCAAGCTTAAAAGGTGCTGAATGCCCTCAACTCCCACAGACTTCAAGGGGTGTGAGGTTGCTGAGCACCTTGCAGGATGGAGCCCAGACTCTGCCTCAAAGAAAGCTGCAAAGGAGAGGTTCAGGAAGACTCGTTTCAAGTATAATTTGTTCCTGGAGAAATACCTCCAATCTGCAGATATTTGAGAGAGAGCTCTATCTTGTTTCCCATGGAATATGTCACAACAGTGGCCTGGCAAGGTGCTGGCTTTCTGTTTCATTGTTCATTATTTGTTCTCTGATATACTTTAGACAATTTGGAAATGATTCATAGCAGTTTCTTCTTTGTGAGATGAATGAATCTCCAACTGGTGGCTTTCAAAAAGGAGGGTGGTAGCCTACTTGCCTCAGGGGATAATACATACCCTATCTGAACCAAGGAGGCACTGTGGGTCATGTGTACCGAGGAGCCCAAGAGGGAAATGAAATTCTTGGAATAATGCAGTCTCTCTCTTCTACCCTGTCAGGATTATCGCTGGTGGTGGAGGACCTTCTTGGTGTCTGGAGGATCTGCCTTCTATGTACTGATTTATGCCATCTTTTACTTTGCGAATAAGGTATTGTCAGTTCCCACTGTGTAAAAGCTCTATCTTTCCTGACGGTATAATAGAATTTGAAGAGAGAACACCTGTTGGGTCATCTGGTTCTAGTCCATTCCCCTGTCAGTGCATGGCTGTTCTCTGCAGTCTTTTTTTGTTCATTGTCTAGTGCTTTTTTGTGTGTCTAGAGATCATTCTGTAAATTACACCATTCAAGTTCAAGAAGGTTCAGATACTTGGAGACTCCAGTCTGGCTTGCATCTACCTATGGGGAATAATGTTTGCTTAATCTTCTTAAACCCTGCCTTGGGAGAGATCATCCCCAGCTGGGGTGAAATTAATTCACGTTGGGCTTTACTCTTCCCTCCCTTACCCCCAATCCTCCCACCCCTGCACTTCCAGTGAATCCCAGCTATGACTTGGAGGGAGCTCCATCTTCTAAGGGGAGAGGAATTTAGCTTCCATTTCCAATGTGTCCTGTGCTTTCTTTTCTCACTCTGCTTCCCCCGACCATCGTCTTGTGCAAGAGGAATAGGCCATTGACGGAGCTGGGGAGTTGACTCTTCACATCACTTTGTATTAAGGCTCACTTTGCTTTTTCTCATCTCTTCTAGCTGGATATCGTTGAGTTCATTCCCTCCTTACTCTATTTTGGCTACACTGCTCTCATGGTCCTATCTTTCTGGCTCCTCACTGGCACCATTGGCTTCTACGCAGCTTACATGTTTGTCCGTAAGATCTACGCTGCGGTGAAAATAGACTGAAGATGCACAGACTCAGCACAAAGCAGACACCTCTGTGTGCATTTCCTCCTGGAAAGGAAGAGGAGGATCCTTTCCCAGTTCTTTTAAGGAAACCAAACCCAATGGGAGAGTGACAAGAGAAATAAATAACTCCTGCTCATTTTGGAATGTAACTTTTGGCACAGTGTACATGGATTCTGGGGCTACTTCTGGGGGGAGGGGTGTGTAGATACCTTGCATTTTAACTTTATTTTATTATTCCAGTTTTGAGGGAGTTTTAGCAGAAAAATATCCCTCTAAGCAAGCCCCTTTTTTGCTCATTCATTCATTTGGTTTATGCTGAATAACGAATGGATTTGAGACAGCAATGGAAACATTTGTGAAACATTTTTTTTTTCAGCCCTTAGGGCACTTGGGTTCAGGGAGAGTCTTCAGACCAACAACACACAAGGTTTATCTTCTGCCTTGGTTCTGCTTGGAAGAGGTGGAGGGTGCTTCAGTCCACGGTGGGTTAGGAGGATCTCAAAGGCTCCCCTGCATGAGTGAGTCTGGCATGCTTTGACTACGACGATTTCAGTTCCAACTGGTGTTTACATTTCCGTGGAGGTGCCATTCAGAATCTGGCAAGTGCAATTTCACTCCGAGAGGGCTTGAGAACTATAATCCTCTGCATCATTTCTCCCTTCCCCTACTTTTGGACAGCATAAAACATCCCAGGTGCATAGCAGGAGTGATTCTCTTCTGAAAGAGCTGAGTCACCTTTACTAGCAGCATGAAGAAGCAGAACATGGAATTGTACCAGAAGCAGCACAAATACTTGTTGATTCTAGAGCACAAGGCCCTGCACTCTGGAGAACATTTACGAGATGGCCACATGATTTTGTTCCATTAATTTCTTTGGCCATCTGAGGAAACTGGACAGCCCTATTAATTAGGAGAGGCCTCTGAGGCTGGGTAAAGCCCTAAGTAGAGAAACTCATTACTGTGTTGCTTTAGTGCCAAGAAATCTCTGCTTCAGTGTGGGGACATGTCTACTACAAAGTGCATAGAGGCCATAGGGAAGTGGCCAGCAGGAGATGGAGTAAGTGGTTCCTGAGGATTTCCTCCCACTTCTATTTCTTAAAGGAGAGGCATGCGTCCCCCCTACTCTGTCTCTTGGCTGGTCCTGCTTGCCATTCCAGTCTCCTGTTCTCACACACTTTGCCTCCAGGGAGTAGGGAAGAGTCACACCTCAGTAACTTGTATTCTGCTCTTTGCTACCAAATGTGATGAGCCCTCAGGAGTAGCTGGATGGCTGGCTCTGGCCACGGGAGGCACTTTTAAAAATACATTTGAATTTTTATTTGACTCATTTAAAACAAAACTATGGCTGCTGGCAAATCTAGGCCCAAATTGCACTGAAGCCTCCCTCCATTCCCAGATCTATGGGATGATTTTAGTCAGAGCTATAAGAATTCTTTTTATTTCTTCAACAGAGCAGGGGAGAAAAAAATCTCCAAATATTCTGCTCTGTCACAGTGACAGTGATACAATTTAAAGACAGAATAGATGTGACTCCAAAGAAAACCTCTCTGTTGCTAACAGTGAGTCACATACATTTGAGGCTTTCTGTGCCCTGGGTATCACCTTAACAGTCCACACTGGGGCTGTGTAAATGGTTCTGATATTTAATGGTGACCTTTCGCTCCCCAAGCAGGAAGAATGGATAACTAGAATCCCAAACCAACTTTTCCTCTGCATTGCTTCTCACCTAATAACCTTCAGTTACCCAGCCCAGAATCAAGGATGGAAAGCGGGGGGCTGGGGATACACTAGTTAACTGTGGTGTGGGATCCTTAGTAATCTCTGATTTGAAATACCTTTCTCTGACAGATTCTGGTTGATTTCCTAGTGGAGCGTTTCAGCCAGCATTAATTTCTTTCCCTCCCTCCATACTGTTTTCTCTGTATTCTACTTTGTATTTTTAATTAATGTATGTATTCTGTGTCCTACTGTAAATAAATATTCCATCGTCCTGTTGTTCCTAGTGTTCTGTGTGAGCAACCTTTCATGGTCTTCTCTCCCATAACATCTGTTTTGGCCCAATCTTTTGTTCTTAAAAGACAATAAAGCTTGATGTGTAATTGCAATAGGAAGCACAATGTGAATCTAACCTAACTTTATTACTCCAGCAAACTTCACTGTAACGTTCAGACTCTTCCCAGTGCAGCATGTTCTTCATAGTGAGGGAACTGAGGCATAATCATGTGGCGAAAACATGAGTTGGGGTTCTGTTCTGGCTGCAATATTGACTTCCTGTGTGATGTTAGACAAATCACTTAACCTCTGCCAGGTCTGTCAGCTGTAAAATGGAGAGGATACTCCTCTGCCTCCTATGGTTGGGGTTAAGGAATTAGCCATCCCATTTATAAAGTAACTGAAGATTTGATGGAAGAGTAGTATGAGTTCAAATACTCAGTACAAATACGGTTGTAGCAACATGCAGGCATGTGAAGTTATTAAAGCAGCAATTTCACCCTAAATCTCAGTGAATGGCTAGGTAGGGGCTGTCTTTTCACTCTTCAGCTAAGTCTCCCAAAAGAGGACAGCTGGATTTCCATCTTTTGCGCTGATTACTGTGGTGGTGATGTACAGACCCCTACAGAACTCACTACAGACTTGCTTGTGGTTAGGAAGTGGCAATTTGCTGCTGTCTATACAATGAACCTGGCCTGGGCTGAGCTGTACAACCTAATACATGTTCCTTTCTCCCTGCAAAGTTCTGTCAAGCTAAGAAATTAGATCTGCACCTGCCTTCCTGCATAGATCAATTAATGATTTGATTTGCTTGGATGGTGCAGTGGCTGTAAGTGGCCATCTAAGTCTTCTGTTGAGGTTTCTGCAACATCGTTTAGCCTGGAAAACAGCAATTTGAAGTATAGGAAGTGACTAACCGAAGTTTTAGGTTCATGAAGAGAAATTTCTGAGAGGATGCATGGTTTCTCCCACCATTCCCAGTTATTTTGTCTGGATTTGGGCACAGTTCGGCTAGTGACACTTTTAAGAAATGCAGAGAAGAAAGGTGCTAGCTTTTTCACTTCTGTGGAAATCATGGTTCATTTGTAGAGCTCTGTTTCTTCTGAGGGAGGACTGTGTGGGGATTGAAGCAGAACTACTTCCAGGTTTGTAGGTTCTATTCCTCATACTATCAGTGAGCTGCAGTGTGTGGTTGTGTAATTTACATAGGTTGGACCAGTGACCCAGGGAAGTAAAACAGAGATGATACCCATGAAATGGGTACTGTGAAACTTTAGTGTTTGAAGTAATCTTAATAGTGCCTTACATGTAAAGTATTTTTGATACAATAGCTATTTAACTTCCATCCTTTGCCTCTGGTAACTTCTGATTCCTAATTTAACAACTTCAGCAGAACCTATCAAGGACTAGTCACCATATCAGTTTATCACATTACCAACAAACTCTCAAAACAAGATTGTCCCTAGTACTTTTAATAGGGGTTTTTTTGAGAAGCATTACAGGTTCTGTCTACACTACAAATTCAAGCACGCTATGGATAGTAATGTGAAAATTCACTGCTGTGATTTAGTGTTGTATGTATGACTTAAGCATATTTTAATCTAATTCAGTACTTGAGTACAATTCAGTCTACACTACAAGTTGATACTGTATTGATAACTGTTATAAACAGGTTCCCGCTATGACTGATTTTGTATAGTATAGATGGGGGAATTAGCTAGCATTCTTCCTTGAAAGTAAACTAGTTTTGTTCACTCTGATCAGGAAAATGATGCTAGAACCTTAGTAGCAGCAACAGTCGGATTTCAACACTGCTTGTAGCTACAGCTTTAATCAAGTGGCCAGGGTGTTCAAATGTAAGCCACCAAAAGACTGTGTTCTTGCCCCTTCGTTGGTACAAGATAAACAGAACCAGCCCCGCACATAAAGACACACAGAAAAGAACTACCTTTTTATCCCGTTGTTCAGACATACTGCATACATTTGAAGGCAGAAATTAAAAGTACATTCAGATCCATGTTGAGAATTGGAGCTTTGTGATCTACCCTGGGTTTCAACCTCTGAGAAAAAGTGCAAGTTCAAGGCAGACAGTTCAAACGTTTTTAATAAACAACTTCATTATAAAAAACCCTTTCATTTTGGATTTAATTCTGTAAGACAATGGAAAAGCTAATTTAACAGAGATGAGCTGTACATTTCCTAATGGCACTTGATATTTTACAGTTTAAAACCTTGTTTTATATAAAGCCCAAAAATACTCCAATAAAAAGAGGTTATTCACTGTGTGTAAAAAAAGTGCTAGAAAGTATCTTTAAAAAAATAATCCAGCTTTAAGGAGGAGAAGCTGCTGGTCTTGACAGCTGTGGCTGTAGGAATGGAAGTTGGGAACTGGTGCTCTGAAAGTGCAGCATGGGAAAGGGTGAGTTGCATCTCTGGTAAAAGAAAAAAGATGCTGACTCCTTTCCACCCTAGCTACAGTAGCAGAGAAATTCCTAGTTGCTGCTTTGGGAAAGGGGTGCTCCCAGTCTTTGGACCAAATACAGCTCTCGGAGGTCCTACTCCAGTGTACTGGAACCTGAGGGCAGAATTTGTTCCACTGGTGAGAAAGTTCACCCTGACATAAAGAGGATTCTCAGCCTGACTTTGCCACAGCTGTGAAGGTCACTGTAGCTTTTCCTCCAGCAGCAGGTTCAGAGCTTGACTACTTCGAGGGGTGAATCTGGGTGGTTTCCAGAAGTTCCCTGCACTGTCCCTCTTGTCACCACCCAGTTTTTGAACCTACACTAAGGCAAATCTCTCTTTTTTTTTTTTTAGTTAAATATCCTTGTTAAAGTAAAATATTGATAAAAATGTTACAAAAACTTTCTAAAACAGCTCCTAGTTATTAGGGAAAACTACGAAAAAAAATCAAGAACTTTAATCGGGCACTAAAAAGGGGTGGGGAGAACTCCTATGCTCAAGACATGAGGCTTCCAGCACAAGCAATCAAATCTGCTATGCAGACTTCAGCATTCAGAAAGAGCTGAAATTCAGGTTGTCTCTCCAAAGTTGCCAAAGGCTACATCTCTGAGCAGGAGGTGCTGGTGAATTCCACAAATGAAAACCTTAATGGTACATTACCTTGAAAAGGAATAACAAAATGCAGAAAGAAATTAGGTTTGTTGACGCAGATGCCAAATGTGAACTGGTCTTTTCAGCTGGATATTTAATTTAACTAGGACCCATTCTCTGAGTGATACATGTTGTGGTATTCCTGTACTGCAGAAATTGTTTCACACAGAGCTTTCCCTTTATCATCTCAGCACATCCTATGCAACAGACCTGTTTGTTCTCCTTTTATAGAATTTTTTCAGGGTAAGATGCAGTGCCTGTGCTAATCGCTAAGAATACAGCAGTGGAGTGGAAGAATTGTTAAAATATGCTTGTGTCTTAAAAAAAATACGAAAGTTCGGATGCTTTCCCTTTGAGGGTTGTGCAGCTGCCCTGTTTAATAAATGAAAATAAAATCCCAAATTCTCTAAGTTTTCTTCTGTCAGGCTTTAAGTTTCCTGGTCACTTCCACTGGCTTCTCTTGCTGCATGTTGTGAGAACATAATTTGAAATGATTTCCGTGTTTTCCAAGTTTTGAGTTCACTTTGTGAATGCAGCTGGAGGGAAGCAATATTGCATGGGTGGGGGGTGGGACATGTATAGCACACACAAGAACTGAGCACCTGGTTTCATGGACGAGGAGATACTGATCAGTCTTATACGAAAAGAAATCTGTACATATAGTTTCAAGTACCCTTTTAGTAACATAGGAAGCAAAATGTGCTTTCAACTGGAAAGCTAAAAAAATCCAAAGTAGTGAGTTCTTGTATGTTCTCCATTTTGAAGGTCTAATATCCTTGGTGATCAACTCAAAGGGTTTTGCTGAACCTGCCTTTATAGAGAGGAGAAGAAGTGTATAGGAAGAAGCAGTCTATGAAAGTGTGTGGAAAAGATGGCTCTGGGTATTTAGATCCGATGGTTGCACAGTATAAAAGTCAAATGAGCCGTATTCAAAATCCCAGGTATCAGCCTTCTCAGTGTGGAGATTTAAAATGTACATCAGAGTGGATTAAAATGATACAAATGGCTGTAGAAGCAAAGATGAAGAAATACTGACCAGCTAGGATAGAAAGACCTTTTTAATGAAACAGTCCTGTGCAAACCATTTCACTGTAAGCAGGTTCTACTCCGTTTTGTGGGAGAAGTGCATTTATAGTGTTTTAGAGAGATTAATCAATTTGTACAGTAATCTGTTCCCAGCATAGAGCATTCTGGATACTAGGTGTCTGATTGGTGCAGGATTTGTATATGCAAGCCCAATAAGTCTAACTGTTGTAATTTAAAGAGACTTCCGCTGGTGCTGTCAGTGGTGACGATGTTGGACTATGGGCATAATTACTGAGATCATTACGGAGAAGAAAACCACCTACAATCTGGTCAACTGAAAAATATTATCAAACTATGGTTAAGAGAGAACCTGAAGAGCAATTAACTACAAAGAGTCAGCCCCTGAGAGAATCAGAGGGTCTGGAAGGGAGTAAAAGGGATGACCAGAATGTAGGAAGACTGGGAAAGCATCTTAAATGATTTTTTTTGCACCAGTCTTCATCACAGAAAATAATGGGAAATGCCTTCTGCAGGATTTTTTTTTCCAGGCACTGAAGGTGAAGCAGCAATGTCAGAAAGGAGTGATGGGGAAACCCCAGCATAAATTACAGTAAATCATCTAGAGAGCTGCTGTTCACCTGTCAGTGCTGAAGGAATTAAAAGAAGAGTATGACATTTCCAAACAAAAGTAACCAAATCTACCATCTACTTAACCTGGAAAAGAGGATGAACACTGAGGTGATTTTCCAACATTATTCAGATTAAAAGAAAAGGCCCCATTATGAGGCACTCAAGAAGAACCTAGCAAAACCAGGTAAGTCGCTAACATGGTGGTAGATAAAATTCAGCATAGACAAATGCAAAGGAATGGACATATTCTTCCTGTTTATGCTACCTGCATACAGAAGCATTCTTGAACCTGCTGTTAACCCCTCAGGAAAAAGATCTAGGTGAGTGTTGTTCTCCATCATTCGAGAAATCTGAGCCTCGGAAGGACCAGGAAGCCCACCTCCTTGGCAGTGCAGGGTTATTCCTTACTATATATTTACTAAAACTGAGCCAGTCTGGTCTGAAACATCTTAACTTCCATTGGGAGACTGATGTCCTTCCTGCTATTCAACCTAAACTTTCCCTTTTCTTTATTTAACCTTATTATCCCCTTTGTGCTATCCTCAGTAATTCCTCTTTCTCCTGGGTCTTTAAAGTTGAGGGTGATTACATGGTGTCTATTTCTATTAATTTCTTTTTAAAGTGAGCCCCTTCAGCCACTTCACCATTTTAATTGCTTTCCTCTGAAACTCAGTTTGTCTATGCCCTTCTGGTATTGTGGTGCCTATAAATATACAGTATTCTAGGACACAGCACGATCAGGCATGGTGCAGGGCTGGAGTCAAGTTGATTCATGGGTTCTACCACTGAGCAAGCCATATGTAGATTTTTAAAAGGCACTTCTGAACTTTTGATGTTGACTTTAACCTCTGTCTCATTATCCCTATTTTATATATGGAGCAAATGATATTCAGATGTAAGTGATGGGGATGTAAACCACTACATACTTGCCAATACAATTATTACAGATGAGGTTTTACCAGTTATAAAAATTGATTCCTCTTATGAATTGATGCTTTGCTTTATCCACTCTAAAATCCCACAGGGCTTTATTGTTGTCACATTACATTGTACACATACGTCTAACTTGCTGTCCTATCACCCATTTTTTTTCACAATATTGTTCCAAATATCTCCTCTCCAATTTTTTTATTTCCTCCAAGATGTTTTAACTTGCATTTGTCCTGCATGAATTTCATTTAATTATTTCCCATCTCTCTAGGTCTATTTTGCATTATTTCTATGTCCAAAATGGTATTTGCAACACTTGGCATTTTAATCTTATTTGCATACTTAGTGTCTGATCCTATATCCACTGAACTCAATAGGACCTGTTATGGGTCAGGATGAATCTTTGCATCAAGTTCCCAATGTAAACAGTTGGTTTGAGTTCCAGACTTGCTTTCCATTAATATATTCCCTGATGTTGGTTAATCATTTTACATATGAACATGCTTTTAAACTTGCTTGCTAGAATAGCCATGGAAAGCAAACCAAGTGGTACAAAAACTAGTGAAATGAATTCCATTGATTCTTTGAGAGAGTATTTGTAGAAAATGGCAGCATTTGCCTGCCTGTAGACTTGGCTACTATTGAAGATATTTCAGTGAAAACCTCTTGTCAAAGCACAATGAAGACCAAAAAAAAAAAAAAAACTCAGAGAATCAGATGTTAGAAATATAGAGATGAGAAAAAAATATTATGGCACTACATAAATCCAAATAAAGCTTTCAGTTTTGATCACCTCTCTGAAGTGTTTTCCCATTTTTGCTTTTGTTTTAAAATATATATATAAAAAAAGACAGGAATCAGACTTAAGAAAGTGAAATTGTGAAAATAATTTGGAAAGAGAAAAATAGGAGACATGACTGAGGTATTTAAAAATAATGAATGGTTAAAAGAAGACCAGCTGAGATCCCCCATTTACCTTTTCAAATTAAAAGAAGGCACTTGCTGAAATCTGAAAGGCAACATTGAAAATGGATAAAAGGAAGTACTACTTTTAATCCAGGGAACTCATTTTCATAGGATATTGCTGAGGTAAAAACTTACACTGATATGAACATAAGTAGTATATGCAGTTTCACTGGCTAAACTTAAATGACAAGATCTATCGCTCCTTATGTTTCAAGGTTTAGCTGGTTCACCAGTTGGGGTTAGGAAGATATTACTAGAAAAATATAGGAAATCATTGAGTAAAGTAGAGGAAGAGCCAGGCCTATGAGCAAATGGAACAAAACTAATTGCACGTTGTGGGTTTGAGACAAATGGCTGAAGAGGGACATGGACACATTCCTGGGAAAGAAGAGAATGCAGGGGGACAGTAGCTGACTTCGTTTATGGAGTTAAGATAAGAGGATAGAGGTAGATCTCTATTTTTGGGAGTTTGCAAAGAGATGTTGGTAAACTCCCTGGGTTATCTTAGCCTGTTATGCTCCTACATGCTGAGGTACGAAAAGCTGCATGTCTGTGTTCATAGCTGTGCATTAAAACACAGCTGGTTTAACATACCCAAGATTATGGGCTACCAAGCATGATGAGACTACGCGGAGCTGATCAGACTAGGAGTCCGCTGACCCTTAAACGTGTCTAACCTTTTTTGCTATCCGTAGGTGGAGAATCCACAAAGGAGAACTCAAGGGCTGCAGATGAGGGGGAGCAAGGGAAGTGGAAGCCAGGGTTAAGGGGGTATGGCAGGAGAAAGGAGGAATAAAAAAGGCCCACAACTCCAGGCTGGAGGAAAGGACGGGGGACTGTAATCCCAGAGACCTCAGCTATTATTAGGACAATTAGTGTTGGGGAAACAGTTCAAATACAGTGACTAAGTGTAAACAAAACTAGGGCCAGTTTTGTTTTCTCCTGACTCCTGCATGAAATCATTCCACTGTGGAGGTCAAAATATGTCTCTTGACAATGCTTTGTGGATCAGCCAGGAGGGCATTGACCCTGGCAAACTGGTGGCAGAAAAGATGTCAGCTCATACCCTGTCTTTCGTCTCCCTGCCTAACCTATGGAGGAGAAGCCCAGAGATCGCTCCCAAACCTGGGTCTCCTATATAACAACATTTGATGCTGCCAGCTACTAGCTGTAAACCTTGCTTTTTCACATGCTTTGGTTTCCAATATAGAGGCAGGATCTGTGTGGTTGTGGTGTTTTTAAAAGGGCTCACTTCATACACCACAAAAGTGAGCCAGATGTCTAAGTTGCTCCATCCCCCTCTGACGCATATGGGAGGTCAAAGGAAATGTGCAAAGAACTACCATTTAAAATGGCAGAGACTGAAGTAGTCTAAGTCAGTTTATTTTCCCCATGGGGGAAAAATGTGACAAGTGAAGAGGAGAAATCAGTGTAACCTGACTTCATTGTGTAAACAGTATTCTAGCTACTCCAGATACAAAACCAATGTACACTGGTGCCTCCTATTTTTGTGATGATGGAAAGAGACTCATGCTGTGTTTAAAAAAAACTCACTAGAATGAGTCTAATCTGATGGCTCTGCAAAAATAAATGAGGTGCTCTGCATCCATCGTGTTGATGCGATCATTATTGCTTAACACTGATGCAAAAGGGCATACGCTGTATAGGTGATGGGATGGGGGTAATAGGGAAGGACAGCTCTTCCTCTGCCTGCTCCATCTGGGATAGGTCTCTGGACTTGCCCCTCCTCTTGATTCACCTGCAGGTACTGGCTGTAATGCCAGGATTGCAATGTGATAACATAAAATGGAAGTTGGACTCTTCGAAAGGGTAGTCCAAATCTGCCCAAGCTGAAACATCCCCAACTCCTCAGATTCGATCCCTTCCCAAAGAGGGACAAGGCTCCAAAACCTCAGGGAAGGTCAGTGCTAAGTGTGGCTCCCGATTCACAGATTAAAAATTAGAAGGAAAAAAAATACAGCTGAAACCTTTTCACTATAGAGGACTGGGACGTGCACAGGGATATCTGCTGTTCCAGTCTACAAGTGCTCCCTCCAGACATCAGAATCATCCTGTCTCAAACAGCTTTCAAAAGCTTTCACATCCCAGCAGAGAAGTACAAGAGTTGTGCATTTTTAAGGCTCTCCGAGCAAGTATTAGCAGAAGACCTGCTCACCAGTGCCACAGTCATCTTATTGGAATGCCTGGTGGAAACGTGGCAGGGTGGTTGTGCTCAAGCTGGAGGTGAAGACAGGGGGTAATGAATGAAGGGGACCAAAGTTCAGGGAGCCTCCAGCTCCAGGAGATTCTTGAGGTTGAGGTTGCAAAGTGGTAAGCAATGGCTGGGTTTCCCCCTGTGAGTAGCCCATGACCAGCCCCCCTGATGACACAGGTGGGTTACACGGAGGAAGATTCAAGGGGAGGAAGCCCAGAAGATGAGAAAAGTCCATGTTAGCAGCACAGAGAGCCTCTGAAAGGTTAGCAGGGCTCTTGGAAAGCAGAGTCTCGTCCAGAGTTACTGGCTGAGGTGAGGAGGACTGAGGCTCACCAGATGAGAGAGACAGGCTGCCAGGAAGCTCTGACAGAAAGCTCTCCATCTCTGCTTTGGGTAGTTTCTCAGGTAAATATGAGGTAGATCCAAGCTGGTACTTCGGAGGAGGTTGTGGTGGGGAGGAGATAGGAGAAGATGATTCCAGAGGATAACTCATTCCCATTGGAAGAGAGTTGGGAACCAAAGAATGGGGCATTCCTGAGCTTGGCATAGCTTGGAGGTGTGTACTGTACATGCCCATAGGCAGCATGCCAGGAAAGCTCTTACCACTCATCATGTCTCTGGATGCCATACATAAAACTGGACTCAATTCTTCTTTCACTGTTACAGCTGAGCTGCAGCTTAGGAGACCCAACATGTCAACTGGTTCTGTCTTGATCTTCAGCAATTCTTGGGAGTGGCTCTTCTTCATATGCCTGGTCAGGTGGTCCTTCCGCCCAAACCTCTGAGCACAATACTGGCACAGGAAGTCCTTCCGCCCTGTGTGCACCACGAGGTGTCTCCGCACATCTTTACGAGTGTAGAAGCGTCTGTCACAATGATCACATGGGTGCTTCTTTTCCTTTGCTCCACCAGATACCCTCCTGGAATGAGCCTTGAGGTGTTCCAGGAGGACCTGAGTGCTCTCAAAGGTCTGCAAGCACACTTTGCAGCTCAGATCACCACTGGCAGCTGCATGCATAGCCAGGTGTCGCCTGAAGCCTAGTTTGGTGTTGTAGTTCTTGCCACACTCAGGGCAGTGGAGGGCTTCCTTGTTGGGGTCATGAGTCTGCAGGTGATTACGGAGATGGTCCTTCCGGTGGAACATTTTCTCACAGTACATGCACTGGTGAGGCTTCTGGGCAGAGTGTGTGGCCATGTGCCTTGTGTGAGGAAAATGGAGAAGGAAAGTTAGGGTGGTGTTCAACCCCGCAGTAAAGTAAGTGTTGCATTCGCAAGCTCTCCCCCTGGTCCCTCAAAACTTCTTTTTGTTTAAAATCTTGTGTGAAATTTTAGTGTATTTTAAAGGGGTTGTACTGACAGCACTAGGAGCACAAGTCCTCCATCCACAAAACCTGTAAAGGATCATGGGCAGTAGCATTTCAAACTTCCCTCACAGTGCCCTTTCTAAGCTGTGTCAGTCCTGACAGAAAGTATCACATCTACACAAGTATACTTTAGTCTTCCTTTCAGTTCTTGCCTTCTCTACTGAGCTTGCCAACCAGGGTAACTAGCTAGTGCAAACTTTGGTAGTTTTTGTGTTGGACACTTGTCTACTGGGGACTGAAGTGAGACCAGCAGTGTATTTCAGCAGAAGGTGATAACCTTTTTGTCACTATCAATTTAGGCTGAATTCTTACTTGAAACTTACAAATGGATTTTTAGTCTCTCAAAAACCTTGATCCATCCACCCTATCTTCATAGTAAACTTATTTAGCAAATTTAATGATCCCATCCTATTCTGCAGCACCAAAGTCTGGATCTTCATGACTGGCTACAAAGTGTGACAGAAATGGTCTTTGTGATTAAAGCACAGGACAAAGATTTGAGACCTGAATGCTATTCTTGGCCTTCTACTGTTTGCTTTTGTAAGATTAACTTGTGTGTTCATCAATAAAACAGAAAATACTTATCCTGAGCCTTAAGTTTTAAAGAAATGTGAGGTCTTCAGATGGAAGGGGCTAAAGAAATTCAGTAACAAATCGCACTTTACTTGCGATGTAATGAAGATTTTCCCTCCTCCACCATGCCACTAGATATGACAAAACCAGAGTGTAGTGGGATTCTCCCTGTCCTATGAGTGGAGAGAACTGTTAATTAGAGGCACTCAGCATAGTCACCTACCTATAGAGCTTGTACTTGGATGCAAAGGCCTTTCCACAGTGCAGCTGAGGGCAGTTGTAAGGTCTCTGCTCCGTATGAGCGAACGTGTGAGTTCTCAGCTTGTCCACATTGGTAAAAGAGGTCCCAGAAATTTCACATTGGCACTTGCCTTGACTTTCAGCCTCTCGACCCCTTTGCCTGGAGATTAATTTCCAGCCTGTCTCCTCCTCCTCCTGCTTTGCATCTTGAATCCAGGTAGGAACACTGGTAAAAAATGCCGTCATGGCAGGCCTAGTAGAACAGGGCCATGTTAAGCAGAACTCATACCTGTGGGTGATTTGCTGTTGCACTGTCCTGATATAGCTGGAACCTTTGCAATGATATGATTTTAACAGCAAGGAATCTTCATCTGAAACAACAGAAGAGGTGGGGTGAGGGTACTGCATCGTTCTAGCTGCACACCCAAACGGGTACAAATATACCTTAGTAACAGCCTGTATGAAGCCACTCATATTATGTAGGCCCCCTGCTATAAGAAATTCTCCTCTGTTCCCTTGCTTACATTTTGTTCTGAATAAACACAAAATAACATGGCCTGGTACAAGGGATTGGTTTGAGAGTGCTTCCACTCTGGTAAAATCTGGATGTGAGACTAACCCTGCTATCCAATCATCCACTCTGGGAAGAGAAATGTTCCTAACAGGCTCGAGCATTCTTAGCACAGAGGGCTGCCAAGGAGAAAGAGAAAGTTACGCTCCAGTTGCAGGTCACATTCTCACCAGTCCTCTTCCTCCCTTAATCTCATGGGGGTCGTAAAGGCACTTGTACTATTTTTTTTATGAATAAAATAAGCTGAGGTTTAGCACTTTCCCACACAATAACCATTATCTGATCACATAACAAACTAATGTATTAAAAGTCAATGTTGCCTGGTGTATTCATTTCCTCTGAACATATTGGCTGGTCATGCCTCTATTCCTGTAAGTGTCTCATCTGCTTCTTCAGACAAATATCCCCTCTTCATCCTAGTCCCTTTCTTCATATTTTTCACTCTTTTGATTTGCTCTTGGGCTTTGCTGGGTTTCCCTTCTTGCATCATCTGTCACATAAATTCCACAATTCAATTATTTTTGGAGGGTGGGGTGGGGGGAGTCTACAGCTGCCAGCAGCTGACAAAAGCATCTCCTGTGGAGCAAATATGAGTTCCTCTACTTGGGTCAATAAGACAAAAAGCACATATGACTCTCTGAGGGAGGCTAATGTAGGCTGCCTCTGTTTCAGAGTTTGACTAGTCTCAGACTTTTCTTCCCACCATATGTGGAATTGTTCCTGGCTATCTGGATCAACAAGCCTGATGTAATGAAAGACAGCCCCCGTTTTGCACTCTGACCAGATCTTATACATCATCATGGGCAGTTAAAACATCTGCTTTTCAACAAAAGTACACATTTGGCAGTATCCTTATGGATTTTCTAGTTCCTGTTGGAGAGTTTCTGCTAGTGGATTAAAATTCTCATTGATTTCTCACTACAGCTCTAGGAGGCTCATGAGATGTGACTCTTTTGCCTTCACACTGTTTCCTGTACATCACCACCACCTCATGTGGCAGGGAAGGATTAACTTGAATGGCTGTTTTTATCAAAGTCACAGTGGTGTATATCTTCCTCCTTTAAATTTAGCAGCATGAGAAACTCTTCTTAAAATAGCATCAGACTCTCTAACCCCTTCTCAATGATTGCATACAAACAAGGAACTTTGTACCCATGCATCAACAGCAGTGCAAGACGTGGGCCAGATCTGCAGCCAGGAAGGGAAAGAACCCATCCTTCTGTTAAGACAGAGCCCCAATGAACATTATAAATAGATGAGACAAGAATTTGCCCTGGATACAGGATGAAACCATGACACTTCAAAGAGTTCCCTCAGACAGGATGGAAAATAGTGGGGATGGGAGGACTCCAGCAGAATTAGTATCTATGAACATGATGTTCTGAAGTCATATTAAGAATTTATTTTTATATAGCTTGAAATCTTTACCAGATATCTATTAGACAGAGGATGAAAAAGAAACTAAGGTATCCCAGCTCTAAAATCCAGTACCAATGTGCTGGTCCCCTCTCCTCTTTCCCCAGGGTGTTCAGGAATCTCAAATTTCATGTCAGCTACTGGTTGGCAGGTGTCCCATTATTTTATCATCATGAAGATACTTGTACATTATAATAGTCATCTTTCAACCTTCTTTTTGACAAGCTAAACAGACTGAGCTCTTTAAATCCCTCACAAAAGCATTTTCTCCAGCTCTTGAATAATTTTTGTGCTCTTTTGTGCATCCTCTCTAATTCTTCAACACCCTTTTTAAAATGTGCACTCCAGAACTGTCTGCAG
Source organism: Dermatemys mawii (assembly GCA_007922305.1). Lineage (NCBI taxonomy): Eukaryota > Metazoa > Chordata > Testudines > Dermatemydidae > Dermatemys > Dermatemys mawii. The sequence continues at coordinate 28,388,517 of ML677360.1, forward strand.
TGTTCTAGTATCTCTCTCATTAATGCTGTATACAGAGGTAAAATAGCCTCCCCTTACTCCTATTCATTATACCTGTCCTTTGTTTATACATCAAAGGAATGTATTTGCCTTTTTTGCCACAGTATCACAGCAGGGCTTATGTTGTTTGCTTGTCCACTACCATCCCTGAATCCTTTTCAGAGTCACTGCTTTCCAGGACACAGTTCCTCTCCCCCACCATTCTGTAAGTATGATCTGCATTCCTTGTTCCGAAATGTATACTTTACTCTCACTGCATTAAAAAACAGTTTATTGAAATGGGGCCAGTTTACCAACCAATCCAGATTGCATTGTGTGACAAACGTGTCTTCCTCCTGATTTACCACTCCACCAATTTTTGTGTCATTAGAAAATGTTATCAGCAGTAATTTAGTAGTCACTTCCACATCATAGATGAAAATGTTGAATAGTGTTGGACCTAGTACTGCTCACTATAGAACTCAATTAAAAACACCTCCAGTTGATGATGATTCCTCATTTATGAATCTGTCAGTTCTTAATCCAGTTAACATGTGCTTAACTGATCTTGGATAGTGCCTTTTTAAAACTGAAATGTCAAGCAGTAATAAGTCAAATGCCTTACAAAACTCTGCATAGATTACATCTTTATTAATAAATACCACCTCACTCTCCTTGCCGATCTAGTTACCTTTATCAAACAAATTCCTGCCTCCCTTCTCCCAAAGAACGTAATCAAATGTGACAAGACCCATTTCCCCTAAAGCCCTGTTGAATGTTGACTGGCATTTAATTATATTCCCAGTCCTTATCATTTACAGCGCCTACCCCACGATCCTGACCAGGACTGAGGTCAGGCTAACTAGCCTCCACGTGATCATTTGCTCCTTTTGAGCAGCGGGCACAAGGTCTGGGAGACCGTCACTGCAGACGGCAGGGCAGAGCTGGGGGGAAATAGGATGCCGCGGTTTGAGATCCTAGATGAAAAGCAGAGCCGGGAGCGAAGGCTGCCCCCGGGTGCAGGGCACGAGCACGGGGCTCTCCGCCGAGCACTGGGGTTGGGGCATAGGTCGGGCTCCAGCGAGTCACGAGCTCTCTGCCCGCCCCGGGGGGGCCCAGACCAGGGGAGCGGCGTGGAGGCGGATTCTCGCCGCCCACGGGCGGGAGAGGGAGCGGGACCAACCCACCTTCGGCCAAGACCCGGCCCCGGCTTGGGGGCCTGAGGCGGCCCCGGCTCTTCGCGCGGGGGCCCCGGTCCTCCCGCGCCCCTCCCCCGGCCGCCGCGGGGAGATGCCCGTGCGCGCGCGGGGGGGCGTGGCTTGGCAGGCTCCTCCCCTGGCCCCGCACTCACCCCGTTCCCCCGGGCCCCGCCAGGCTCGGCTCCGGCTCAGGCCCCGGCGGCCCCATTGCGCGGGGCATTGTGGGAGTGACGCCGCGCTCGCTCGCGCTCCTTCCGCCTCTATGGTGCCCCCTCTCGCCCCAGAGCGCCCCTTCCGTTCCGCAGCCCGATGCCTGCCGGGATAGGCCTCCCGCCCCGCTGGTCCCCCCACGATGACCGGGGCTCTCGCGCTCCGGCTCCTGCTGGTCCTAGCGGGCGGCTGGGCGGCGCCCGCCTGGGACCCAGCCGGCTACCTGCTCTACTGCCCCTGCATGGGTGAGACCCTGGCTGCAGGGCCCCTCCCCAGAGCCTCACCGCCGGGGCGTCCCCCTTCCCCGGCCCCTCCCTGTGGCCCCCCCAGAGCCCCTGTCCCCCCAGACCCCGAATCCCGGATCCTCTCCCCACTCGGGCCCGCGATTTCTCCCTTTCCGAGTTCCGGCCCCTTCGCAGCTCCCTCCCATGTCCCCGTGCCACGGGATAGGGTGACCAGATGTCCCGATTTTGGGGTCTTTTTCTTATGTAGGCTCCTATGACCCCCCCCCCACCCCCTGTCCTGATTTTTCACACTTGCTGTCTGGTCACCCTACACCAGGCCCATCCTTTTCTCTTGTAATCAGACTTTCAGCCCCCCGCACCCACTCTTCCATTCTCCCAGCCCGACAGCCCCTCCCTGGATTACCCTTAACCCTGCCCCTTTCCCACCTGGGCCTTCCCTCCTCCCACCCTCAACCTATTGGGGGTTCCAGCTCTCCACCAAATCCCCCTCATTCCTGAAAGCCTTCACTTTTTTTGATGACCCAGAGATGGGGGAGGGCATGGAGTTGTCATGTGTATCTGTGGCAACAGGGGCATCCCTGATTTGGCCAATTAATCCAGCCCTTGACACTTTTTTTTAGGGAGATTTGGAAACCAGGCGGATCATTTCCTGGGCTCCTTGGCATTTGCCAAGACTCTGAATCGTACCCTGGCCGTGCCTCCATGGATTGAGTACCGACACCACAGGCCTCCCTATACTAATGTAAGTCCTGTTCAGCCCATCAGTACTTTGATGTTGGGCTCTCTACAAATGAGACCACTCACTGCTAGTCTGGTGCCACGTACATATTTAATGCTACATACTTATTCCTGATAAATACATTCAGCACAACTTAATATAACAACTGGGGCCAAACATGCTAAATGCTGTACAGGCATAAAGGAAAAAAATAGTCTCTGCTCCAAACAATTTAACATTATAGGTAAACAGGCTTCTGCATGGCCATTTGCATAGTTGCATAATGGCTCTGGTTTTTGGCTTTGAAATGTGAAAACCAATTGGGTTTTGGCTCTTCAGCATTATTGTTGTTGTTTATTAAGCACTGACAGTGTGCTCCATGGTGTACAAGACACAAAACAAAGACAGTCTCTGCTGCAGAGAGCTTGCATCCTAGAAGAGAATGGATATGGTGATGCACAATATAGGGACTCCTGAGTTTGTTGATCTTAGACTAGTTCCCAGTGCACAGATGTTGCATGACTCTGCAAGTACTAACTGACCCCATTATTGCCAGATTCAGGAGTGGGGTCAAGATTTTAATGGATTGTGGGGACTGAATTTCCATCATGCTGGTAGAAAGAGGGAAGGTGCTCTCATGGATTGGTAACTGGTTAAAAGATAGGAATAAATGGTCAGTTTTCAGAATGGAAAGAGGCAAATAGCAGTCCCCCAGGGGTCTGTATTGGGAACCAATTCTATTCAACATATTCATAAATGGTCTGGAAAAAGGGGTAAACAGTGGGGTGGCAAAATTTGAAGATGATACAAAACGGCTCAAGATAGTTGAGTCCCAAGCAGATTGCGAAGAGCTACAAAAGGATCTCACAAAACTGGGTGACTGGGCAACAAAATGGCAGATGAAATGCGGTGTTGATAAATGTAAAGCAATAGACATTGGAAAACGTAATCCTAACTATTCATATAAAATGATGTGGTCTAAATTAGCTGTTACCAATCAAGAAAGAGATCAGGCAGTCATTGTGGATAGTTCTCTGAAAACATCCACTCAATGTGCAGTGGCAGTCAAAAAGCAAACAGAATGTTGTGAATCATTAAGAAAGGGATAGATAATAAGACAGAAAATATGATATTGCCTCTTTATAAATCCATGGTACACCCACGTCTTGAATACTTTGTGCAGATGTGGTCATTCCCTCTCAAAAAAGATATATTGGAATTGGACAAGGTTCAGAAAAGGGCAACAAAAATGATTAGGGGTATGCACTGGCTTCCATATAAGGAGAGGTTAATAAAACTGGGACTTTTCAACTTGGAAAAGAGACAACTAAGGCGGGATATGATAGAGGTCTATAAAATCATGACTAGTGTGGAGAAAGAAAATAAGGAAGTGTTATTTATACCTCATAACACAAGAACTAGGGGTCACCAAATGAAATTAATAGGCAGCAAGTTTAAAACAAACAAACGGAAGTATGTCTTCACACAACCTGTGGAACTTGTTGCCAGAGGATGTTATGAAGGCCAAGACTATAACAGGATTCAAAAAAGAACTAGATAAGTTAATGATGGATAGGTCCATCCATGGCTTTTAGCCAGGATGGACAGGGAAGATGTCCCTGGCCTCTGTTTGCCAGAAGCTGGCAATGGGCGACAAGGAATGGATCATTTGATGATTCCCTGTTCTGTTCATTCCCTCTGGGGCATCTGCCATTGGCCACCATTGGAAGACAGGATACTGGTCTAGATGGACCTTTGGTCTGACCCAGTGTGGCCGTTCTTATATAGATAGCCATGTTTTCCCCATCAAATTCTATAGCATTTGTGTGCTTGGATCATAAGATGTCCTGAGCTGTTCATCCTGCCATCACTGAATGAATAAAAGGGTACAGACTTCAGTGTTTTCTATTCATTTGCGTAGAGATTTAGTTGGAACTGACTTCCAGTTGCACTCTGAATGAATAAAAGGGTACAGACTTCAGTGTTTTCTATTCATTTGCATAGAGATTTAGTTGGAACTGACTTCCAGTTGCACTCTGAATAGATCTCATTCACAGCTGCATGTTTCCTACAAGGAATACTTCAAGCTGGAACCTCTCTTAGAATATCACCGGGTTATCAGTTTGGAGGACTTCATGGAGAGATTAGCACCCATTCACTGGCCGCCTGGCGAGCGAGTAGCTTACTGCTTTGAAGTAGCAGCTCAGAGAAGCAGTGACAAAAGGACTTGTCCCATGAAGGTAAGTATCTTGCTCCTGTTTTGCTAGCTTAGGTCAGAGGCATGATTGAGTCTGAGATGAATTTATTCGCTATTTTGGGACCATCCTAAGGCTTGGTGTCCTAGATTACTGTACGGGGCACTTCTTCCCCTGCCTATCCCTTTGGGCATTGCATTCCAGATTATTCACTCTGCAGAGCATTTCAGGCACTCCATCCATGTGCTGCTCTTCCACTAAACCTATCTGTGAGGTACTTGCATTCAGGTCTGGTGATGACAGTGAAGAGTTGGGAGTCAGTAGGGTTGTATGTTTAAGTGTGTATTTATCAGATTCAAAGTAACTGTAATGTTAGGTGAAAACAAGACCTTAACACATCCATACAGCAATTATCCCCAACGGATTTTAAAAGTCCGTCTCTTTCAGGACAAATGGTCACTGTGCACCAGACCCCTGTTACTTGATATATTTTAGGATAGCTTTTGGAATAGTCTTTTATTTTAATACAAGGATCTCCTTAGTTTATCTGCTCCTTCCCAGCAAGTTATTAGATGGTAAGCATACCAGACTGTAGTCAACCCCCTGATAAGCATGTCTTTCTGTAGCAGAATTCTGGCTACAGACCTCTCCAGGTCCTCCACTTTTTAGATTCCAGATCTAAGGTCAGGGATCCTGTTAATTGCACAAGGCCAGGTGCTGTGGTGAATGAGCAGCTGTCTTTGTTTTGCAGGACGGAAATCCCTTTGGTCCATTTTGGGATCAATTCAATGTGGACTTCAATAGGTCTGAGCTCTTCGGGGGCATTTCCTTCAGTCTCTCTTACAAGGACCACTGGATCCAAAGGTAGCAAGAGCCTGGGGAAGCTGTGCACAGTGGTGGAGTAGCGATACCAATAGCTGAACTTGTGTAGGCACTTAGAATGGCTCTCAGGGAAATGCTCACTCTAATCACACCATAGAGCCCCGATGTCATTTGGGATGGCTTGAAATGACAGTGTAACACTTCAATTAGGTGTGTGTAACCTTGAGACAAAAACTTTGAAGGAGTTTCCATGGTCAATTGGCCCAACACCATGTTCCTATTGACAGTATTAGGTGTGAAGTATGTAAGGCTGAGCGACTTGCCAGCTAATAAGTGATGACATTTACTTATTATTGGCTGAGTCTTTAATTGCTCTTCAGAAGTAAATCAGAAATTATTCAGGTCTCAGCTGATGAACAAAGATCACTACACTAAACTTCTCTCCAATATCAAACTGGAGATAGGTGGCCTAATATTTATTACTGCAGTGGGCCTGGGCACCAGAACTACTTTAACTTGGAGTGAGAAACACCTAACTAAAGAGTACTTATAACTGATCCTCTGACATGAATGTCAAGGCTGTCTTGTCCTTGTTCTGTTCCTCAAATTGTATCAGTTCACTTCTGATTTGCTCTTGAGTCTGAGGTAAAAAGCAGTGTCTTGACACTATAAGTTGTGTATAATTCACATGCTGAAATGGTGAAGATTCATTTTTTCTGACCTCAGGAGTGATACACTGCTATAGTTCAATTTGCATAATGGTTTCCATTCTAATCCACTGTTTTCAGTACTTTTTATACCATGCTCATAAAGTGCACAGCAAAGGATGGCTAGACCGTGCATATAAGGCTAACTATCTATGCACTGAAACTTATAGTGTAGGAGTGGAGGCTAGGGTTCAGTGCCTACATCTCTCATATGGTTGTTCTAAGGTGCGTACAAACTAGACTCCTCCTTGCACCTCTGAAGGCCCACAACATGGGAAGAGTAGGAATTTCTCCATCCCTTAGGATGTAGAAGCTATAGCTGGCCAGGACTTGCAAGGGCAATGGATAGGGATGAGGTATGGTGAGACCCAAAGACAAGTAAGAAAACTGCAAGGATGGTGAGGGTAAAGAAGGCATTTTGTTTGTTCTTAAGAATCAGTAATGATGTAATTAACGACTGAATCTAATTCATGTACCCAAAGGAATGGAGTTAAAATCATTCAGGCGGCTCTAATTTTGGCAATTCTTGATTTTTGAATGGCTAGTCATGTAATCTCATCATAGTTTTTAGTCTGGAATTACACCTACTGCTTGAACAACTTCTTTGCTTGTTGGTTCACTGGATTTCTATAATGCAGGATCGCTCAGTTCTTTCTATTGCATGGAGTAACTGTCTTTTCTGATTTACCCTGGCACTCTAACAAGGCCATAAGTTTTCCTGCACACCTGTTTCTTTTTCCTTCTCTTTCCCAGAGATGCTGAAAACACATGGATCTCCTGTCTTATTTCTCCTTCCAGGTTTCCACCGTCAGAACACCCTGTTCTTGCCCTACCTGGTGCTCCAGCTCAGTTTCCAGTCTTAGAGGAACATCGGCCCCTGCACAAGTATGTTGTGTGGTCTGATGAGATGGTGCAGAAGGGAGAGGCCTATATTCATTCTCTCCTGGTTAGGCCCTATGTAGGAATTCATCTGCGGATCGGCTCTGACTGGGTATGACTCTTAAGCTCTTATGTAGATTTCAGTGGGTCTGGTGCATGCAGTCAGTGTCATCACCACACAACTGGACTGGCAGCCGCCATCCTTATAGAAAGTATACCAAAAGAGAAATGGAGTAGCACTGATGTGGTCAGTCGTTCTGAGATGAGAGTCTAAACCTAGTTTGCACTCAATAACTGGCTGTGTTTAGATACTGAAATGCTGGCTGTATTGGAGTCAGTTCTTTTTTCTTAGCTGTTACCACTCACATATGGCATTCTCTCTTTTCATCCCCTAATAGAAGAATGCATGTAATATGCTGAAGGATGGTACGGCTGGATCACACTTCATGGCTTCGCCACAGTGTGTAGGCTATGACCGAAACAATGCTGTGCCTCTCACGATGGACATGTGCCTGCCAGACCTGAAGGAGATCAAGCGTGCACTCAAGCTTTGGGTGAAGAAAATGGAAGCAAAGTCTGTCTACATTGCCACTGACTCTGAGTCCTATACCACAGAAATACAGCAGCTTTTCAAAGGAAAGGTAAGTCTTTCAGACTCTGACTGACAGGACTGCTCTAATAATGTCCTTCCCCCGCTAGTGCAACACCTGCTGCTCCTGCTGCATGCTCTGGACGTTTGATTGTCTCGTATGTGTTCAGTGAAATTAAGACTGACTGGTTAATAGATAACAGGAAATACTCTTTGTGCCCTGGTGCTGCAGTAAAATTGAGATAGATAGTTCAGTGAGTGTCAAAGGATTGGATGTTTATTGACTTGATCCTTTGATTCTGAGTGTCATAAGAATTGGACACTCAGAACCTTGCAGGATTGGGTCCTAGATAAATACCCTTAACCTTTTAAGAATCCCAGCACTCTCTGCTTTCCCATCAGTTGGGGTGGGGTACATCAGTTTTCACCCACACATTGTCCCTACATGTTAGTATAGAGGAAGAAATTGATGAGCTATATCAGAAAAAAGAAATTTTGGAAGAAATAGAAAACATGGTAGCACAGATATTTTCCACCCTGGCTGGTAGGTTTACTACTTTGGCTAATAAGTATCAGGTAAAATTTCCGAGTCCTTCTAGTTTAGATCATTGTGAACTTCAGGATCTGCTAACTTTCATATTAGGAAAATTAATCACTGGTGCATGGAATGAGAAGTGAGCTTTACCCACAGCAACAAGACTAAAGTACTAAGGATCTTTTGAAGAATTCAGCTTCCTCCAGAACTAAAAAATCCAGTTGTGTGTATTGGCAAAGACTTGAGCTGAATTGAGATGCCTATGTAATAGCAGTACTTGCTGGAGCCTTTGAAAGGGCAAGTTTAGATTGCTGTGTTCTGTATCCATTTGCTGTGTTAGTCCCAGAGCATAAGAACCCTGGCCATATCTATTCAGTACAGTGATGTCTGGATTAACTTCTTCCCCTTTCACTTTGCAGATCAAAGTGGTGAATTTGCAGCCCGAAGTGGCCCAGATAGACTTGTATATCCTGGGCCAATCTGACCATTTTATTGGGAACTGCGTCTCTTCGTTTACTGCCTTTGTGAAACGAGAACGTGATGTGCATGGGAGGCCCTCCTCATTTTTTGGCATGGACCAACCCCCACGGGTGCGGGATGAATTCTGATCAGGAGAGGAAGAGGCAGGTTTCGCTTGTTCTGATAGCTCTGAACACCACTGCACTGTCAGCAGACACACTATGATAAAAATGTCATCTTAGGACATTCAATTCCACTATGACAGGCCTGTCCTCAGTTATTCCATGATGCCAGCATAAGATCAGAAATGAAAAGTGAATTTTAAACCATGGGGTGACTTCTTGTAGGAAACCTTCCATTCTCATTATTTGGGATTTATTAGCCACCACAATCTGATAGCGGCTTAGATTCCCTTCTCTTCATTTCCCATATCTTATTGTTTCTCCTGCAAGTGGATGACAGGCACTCAGGAAGTGCAAACTAGTATTACAAAGGAGCATGGTCCATGGAAAGGAACATTGCCTAAAGCTTAGATCTGAGTTTTATTTCAAGGGCTTCTGCTGTTCGATATGAGCAAGTCACCTCTGTGCCTCAGTTTCCCATCTGTAAAATGGGTTTAATACTTGTACCTCACAGGAGTGTTGAGAATAAATTTAATAATGTCCGTAAATTACTTTGAGATCTCCAAGGGGTGCTGCAGAAGCATGGCGATGTTCTATCGTAATGTCACAGTCTGCTTAGTACCTGTACTGACTAGGGCACCTAGAACAGTGGTGGGGGTGATCTCCTTTAGCTTGTCATGGGCTGGTGTTTTATTATTTCAAAGCTGTTATCTCTTGCTCTGAGAGGGGGATTATGGCATTCGGTCACAGGGATCTGTGAACATCAGTAAATATTAGAAGCTACTATTTTTAACTGGAACTGAAATTTTAAAATAACCTCAATAAAGCATTAGGAGGTGGTGCGGTGGGCTTTCATCCCGTGTAGGTTTGTGCGTAGGGTTTTTTCTGCATTTTCTCACAAAGGGCCCTCTCTACTGACAGCAAAATCTGGTCCACAGTGATGGTTCCTTGCAGTGAGATGCTAACAGAAACCTGGATTAAGACTTTTGACCAGTACAGTTTAATTTTGCATGGGTGACTGTGACGATTCACATCATTATCCCTGCATGGAACAGTCTTGAATGGACTCAGGCCTCTTATTACTCCTGTGGCTATTTGTAAATGATTGAGTTTGGCACTCACTCCCTTTTCGATACTGATCAGTTGGACAGCTAGGGCATCTTCTGATGTGCTCTTTGCATCTGGGGAACTCTCTCATATCTGAGCATTTTTCTTTGGTTTAAGTCTTTGTCTCCACTTATTTGTGTTCCTGTGACTTGTGGCAAATGTCAGAGGAGTTGAGGCCCATGTTAAATTGGAAGCTAACTAAGGTATTGTGTCAATATACACTAGCCTCATGTTTTTCAGTGCTAACTTTCAAAAATGTGTCAGATTTGGTCATTTTAGTGGTGCTAACTTTGAGCAGGTTTTAGGCTATCTAGGGAGTTATGTAACTGTGCAAGCTCATAAACCTAAGCAGTTTAGATCCATCAGTATTTTCCTCCCGTTTAGAGTGGTATTGAAAGATGCAATCAAAGGCTGCATTGATTAGGAGTAGCGAATGATTGAGACTGAGTACTAAGATTTGCAAAATATCATGGTTTAGAAGATGTATTTTGACTTAAGGAGCATTGGAAAGAAAATATTTTTTGTATTTTTTTCATAATAAAACACAATGAAATTTATCTTTGTCTTGAGTGTTTCAAAGCTTACAGATTCCCCTTCTCCACAGTTTGTATTAACATATTTGGCCTTAGTTGTGCCCACTAAGGCTGTCGTATCTTTTTAAAAAATATGAATACAAATCCCTATAAAGGTCAATCAGTACTGCCATTTCACTTCAGCTAGGAATATCCAAGAACATAAAAAACAGCTTTACTGGGTCAGACCATGGTCCATCTAGCCCAGTATCCTGTGTCTGACAGTGGTCCATACCTGAGCTTCAGGGGGAGTGTACAGAACAGGGCAATTCTGGAGCCTTCTATTCCAGGCTTCTGGCATTTGGAGGTTTAGGGTTGCCCCAAGCATGGGGTTGTGTCCCTGGCCATCTTGGTCAATACCCATTGATAGACTTATCCTCCAGGAACTTACCCAGTTATGCTTTTAGCCATCATAACATCCTATGGCACTGAGTTCCATGGGAGTTGTGCTTTGTGTGGAGAAAGTACATCCTCTTGTTTGTATTAAACCTGATGCCTATTAATTTCATCCAGTGTTACCTGGTTTTTGTATTGGGTGAAAGGGTAAATAACACTTTTCACTTTTTCCACACCATTATTTTATAGCCCTTAATCATATTCTCTCTTTGTCATCTCTTTTGTAAAATGAAAAGCCCTAATCTTTTGTTGTAGCTGCACTTTTGGGGGTCAGATGTTAATATAACAGTGCTACCCCTGTCTCTTGGTGTAATGGTTCAGTCCAGTCACAAGGACAATATTACTCTGCTTTTCGAGTGATCATTAATTAAAACACATAATTTGATGGAACCTAATAAACTAACTTCAGTCAAATATCTTATCATTGCAAACCTCAACCTTTAAATGTGGTACTATCCATATTTGGATACAGCACACTGGACCAAATGCACTTACGGTCTGATTTAGTATGGTAATTCCAATGTCTACTGCAGAATTTGTTCTGCAGCAGACTGCAACAGAGAACAATTTGCTTCTCAAATATACATTACAAAACAAAAATGAAGGAAAATACCATTTGACTAGCAAATTTGATTTGTAGGGAAGATTTACAAAATGAAAAATGGGCTGTTTTACTAATATACACAACTGTAGCTTGATTTGTGTAGATAGTAAAACTCACATTTGTTCTAAAACACACAGTTTAATTTGCACAAATTCAGAACTTCCCCTTCCTCACACACGTTCACTATTTTGCCTATAGAAACTAAGTTTGAAAATTATAGAAGAGCTGAAGATAAAAGAATGTATTTCTCTTCTTGGGACCAGGAAAATATCTTTTACCCTTGAAACTCTCAATTAGACAAATCTGTATTGTGTACAAAGATAGATACTGCTACACAATATGTATCATACAACCATCTAAGCACTCAAAAACGATAACAAGAAAATAAAAGGAATCTGAACCAAATTTTCTAGAGCCATTAGCCAGCAATAAAAGACATTTGTCTAGTCAACCAGTGAGCCCTTAAACCAGGGGTGGGCAAACTTTTTGCCCAAGGGCCACATCTGGAAATAGAAATTGTATGGTGGGTCATGAATACTCAGAAAATTGGGGTTGGGGTGCAGAAGGAGGTGAGGGCTCCAGTGTGGGGCCAGAAATTATGAGTTCTAGGGTGAGGGAGGGGGCTTCAGGCTGGGGTGGGGAAGTACAGTGCAGGAGGGTCTGGGCTTCAGCTGGGGGTGCAGGCTCCAGGTGTGGGTGGGAATGAGGAGTTTGGGATATAGAAGGGTGCTCTGGGCTGGGACTGAGGGGTTCAGAGGGTGGGAGGGGGATTAGGGCTAGGGAGGGGACTGGGGCATGGCAAGAGGCAAGGGGTGCAGGCTCCGCGTGGTGCTTACCTTAAGCGGCTCCTGGAAGCAGCGGCCATGTCCCCACTCTGGCTCCTATATGGAACCCTGGCCAGGTGGCTCTGTGTGCTGCCCTGTCTGCAGGCACCACCCCTGCAGCTCCCATTGGCCGCAGTTCCCAGCTAATGGGAGCTGTGGGAGTGGCACTTGGGGTGGGGGAAGCATGCAGAGTGGAGCCTCCTGGCTGACCCTACACATAGGAGCTGGAGTGAGGCCATGCCACTGCTTCTGGAAGTAGCATGGAGTGGGTAAAGATTGAAAGGATAAGCTGGAATTTCCATAGGAGCTGGAATTTGACTCGTGTTCCTTCTTTACCCCTTGTTGTTAATATTGTGTTGAGTCTCTGGTCACCATTAACCTTTTTAGTAAAACTGAAGCAAAACAGGCATTAAACATCTCAGCCTTCTTTGATGTCATGCCTTACTAGTTCTCCTGCCACATAATTTACGGTTTCTTTTGTCTTTCTGTAGCTCCTAAAGTACTTTAAAAACCTCTTATTTCCTTTTATGTGCCTTGTTAGGTGCAACTCATTTTGTGCCTTAGCTTTTCTGTTTTTGTCCCTACATGCTTGTGGTATTCTTTTGTATTCTTCCTTATCAATTCATCCATGTTTCCACATTCTGTAGAGTTCCTTTTTGATTCTCAGGTAATTAAAGATCACCTCATGGAGCCATATTGACCTCTTACTAGTCTTCCTATCTTTTCTTCACATTGGGGTAGTTTGTTGTTGCACCTTGAAGACTGAAACTTCCAGCTCTCCTGAATGCCTTTTTCCTTTAGATTTTCTTCCCATCGAACCTTACTTACCAGTTTTTTAATTGGTTAAAGTCTGTCTTTATTCTGATACTCTCCCTTCTTCCTTTCATTAGAATCATGAACTCTATAATTTCTTGATCACTTTCACCCAAATTGCC